>JAUCNO010000795.1:8845716-8856571 GCA_032353835.1 Enteromius viviparus | reverse complement strand
GCAATATCTTGGTGTCATTTTAAAGAAAACCCTTTGAAATTACATAAAAAACTGCTGTAAGTGATAAATATTATTATCTATGTTGGGGGGGGGGGTACATAGTGTACGTTGTGATATAAAACCTTCTCTAAAATGCCAGTAGACGTAAGTCAGGGGACAAATATGGTTGAGTAAATTATGTTATTTTTGGTTTCTTTGCGCAAAAAAAAAGTATTTTTCTAGTGCCACAAAACTGACACTACCGATGTTTTTACTAAGTTTCTGAATCTGGGATCATTTCAGTTATTGCTGTCTATGGAGGGTCAGATGGCTCTCTGATTCCATCAAAAATATCTTAATTTGTGTTCTGAAGATTAATGAAGATCTTGTGGGTTTGAAACAACATAAGGGGGAGATTAATGACAGAATTTAAATTTTTTGGGTGAATTAACCTTTTAAGAGAGCAACCCACTTCATCACTCTCAGAAATAAAAGATTTTATTTCTTATATTGAAAATATGTGACAGTTACCTAACTCTCTACAGGTTTGTCCTCTGGATAATAGACCAGGACTCAAAGGATTAGATTTTACAGTCTCTTCACCGATTTACTTTCAGTGATGTAACATTCAGAGTTACATCAGGATTATTCAGTGGTTTTTATTTTTTTGTATCGGATCTTAAGTGCATGTATACACAGAAAGGTAAAAAATATGTATGTTTTTGTGTGCTTACTGCCATGTTACATTAAGCAATATGTTCATTAATTAAAAATTATTTTATTTATTTCACTTGAAGTAAAGTGACATGTGACCTGTACTTGGAATTTGTGCTCTGCATTTAACCAATCCAAATGCACACACACACACAGCAGAGGGGGAAATTAATGTAAGTTTTTGAATTTTACTTAGCTTTTTACAACAACTCTTTCCAATTTTCCACTTCCCAGATAAGTATATAACTCACCGGAGGCCTAGCAAACCCCGCTTGTCAGTAGACCTACTCAGTCTTGCAGACACTGTAAGCTATATCAAAAGACATTGATAACATGGATCTGGTGTATGATATGCATTAGAACGAAACTCTGGAGGAAGGTGAGCCTAGAAGAAGGACTGCATACGTCTGTTCTATCTCAGTCAGCAAAATAAAAGCACAGTTGTTTAAATCATAGCCATCTGCTGGCTAATGTCATGGCATCATGAAGGTCACATTTCTGTTTTTCTGATGGATTGACAACTACAACAAAAAAGAGGATGTTTTGTTGTGTCATTTTGTTGTCAAAATGCAAAGTTTTCAGTGGGCTGTAGGACATTGGTCTCAGCTCAATAGTTGTCACTGCTGCTGCGGTTCCTTTCTCGTCTATATCCAGAGTGGCCTTATGAAAAACCTTGAAAGTGAATCTTCCTAAAAATTCTTTTTACATACTATAAAAATATTTTAAGTTAATTTTAAATCAGAACTTGCAAACAGGAGTGACAGAGACAAAGCAATAATCAAATACCAGAGTCCAGGCAGGGGTCAGGGTATCCAACAAAAATCATTAGTCCAATAGTCAAGGCAAAAGGTAGGGGTATCCAGGAGGAATCAATAGTCCAAAGGCAGTCCAGGTCCATTCTCAACAGAATAATCCAAATGCAAGAAAAGAACGCTCAGCTTCTTCCAGGAGACTGTGGAACATCTGGTGCATTTCTTCAGTGCCGAAGGCCTGTTATGGCTGATGCCGCTGAGAAGCTGCTCTAAAAACAGCTCCTAAAGACAGTTCAGAAAGGGCCATGGACACGCTGAAGGGAGAGAAGATGTTCTTAGTCTGATACTCGGGCATTTCTAATCAATCCAAATGCATTTCTACAAGCCATTTCTACAAAACTCCTTTTTTCCTCCTAACTGAAGCCTTATTCAATCAAACAGTGAAACTGCACAGCCATTGGTCGCTGCAGTGGTACTTAGATAAACCAATTGTCTGGCTGCCGTGCAGCATGACCAATGGCCGCCACTCTGGCCTATTGAGGAGTATGCTAATGAAATAGCGTCTACAACCCACTTAGAAAGCCTATGCTTCGAGACCGGTAGCCCTTTAGAGCGGACGCTGAAGCACACAAACAGCTGGTTAGCTCGCCTGAAGGCAGATGACTGCTCAATGTAGGCTCTCAATGCCCTGACGGGGCAGAGGGGGTTAAAGTCATGGCCCTCACTAGGGATGACGCCGAAAGAGATACCACCTCCGCTCTGAACGCTATGGCGAGCACCTTCAGGACATAGGTCTAGATGGCTGGGGAGAATATCCCTGTGTCTCTCTGCCTCCGCTCGCGATCTGGCCATGATGAGCAAAACGCGGATTCGCATCTGTTTCAGATGCACTTTACAAACATGCATGGGGCCAGGGAGAGACCAAAGGGCAGGACCGTGTATTAATATGCGATCCCCTCGAAGGCGAATCTCAAGAATGGCCTGTGATGATGTGCTATCTGTACATAATAATACGCATCTTTCAGGTCCAGTGAAAAAAGCCAGTCTTCTGGCTGAATCTGCGAGAGGATATTTTTTTGAGTTATCATTCTGAAACGGTGTTTGATAAGGGTGTGATTCAGACGTCTCAAATCGAGTATAGGTCTCAGACCACCATCTCATTTGGGGACTAGAAAATAACTGTAATGCCCTTTTTCTCTTTCTGACGGGGTGAATAATTAGTATCGCCCCATTTAAGAGCAGCGCTTTCACTTCGGTGTGCAGAACATGAGTGTGGACGACGCTGCTCTTTATGTGATTTTGTGGGTGCGCCATGAAAATGGCGCGCTGTAAGGGCGTTTTTACTGAACATGCAAGGCCTGTGACGCCTTCTGTGCTTCGGTGAAGCGCTCCGCGAAGCCCTAAATGGAGGAGAGATCGGTGCATCCAGGAAGGGGATCTTGTCAGCTTCCTTAATCTGGGTCAGATTGAGCCTCAAGTGTGTATCCAGCACCACAAGGCTGGCCATGGATCTGCCGATGGCCTGGGCTGTCACCTTCGTAGCTCTCAATGCCAAATCTGTCACACTTCTGAGTTCACTAAAGGCCTCCTTGTCAGGCGAGCCCTCGGTAGCAGCGAGGAGCTTCGCTTGGAAGACCTGAAGTACAGTCATGGAGTGAAGAGCAGAGGCTGCCTGCTTGGCAGAGGCAAAAGCTCGGCCGGCGAGTGAGGAAGTCATTCTGCATGGCTTTGACGGGTGCGTTGGTTTGTCTCTCCAGCCAATAACAGTGGGCGGGCAGAGATGAGCAGCCACGGGCTCGCTGAGCAGCAGCGGCTTCTCGTAGCCCTTTTCGTAAGCACCGTTGAGTGACGCAAAGGCGTTTGCGGTGACGCAACAATGCCATTGCCCAACTCAGAGCTCTGCCCTCAGCCCCGCTGTCTCTTGCGAGAGGGGGGAGCGCGAGGGCTGGAATCATGTCCTGACAAAGACGCTAACCTAGCGCGGAGAGTAGCCAAGCTAAGCAGCTCACACAACGCACAGTCTGATCTGTTGAGAGCGGCTTCTGCGTGAGGAAGTCCCAGGCAGGTGATGCACTCCTTGTGTCTTTCAGCAACGCACAGAGGAGCCCGCAGACAGAGCAACGGTAACCGGACATGTTCCTCAGAAGGGAAATTTGCTCTTTTAGATGCTTTGAATCTCTCAGAATGTTGTGTGCCAGATGGCGGCAGGGTAATTATCCAGCTGCAGGCGTTGTATCTGAGGCAGGCTTCCAGTCAGGACCAGCAAAGGCTTAATCGCTGACAGAGAAGAAATCTAAATCCTATTGGCGAAGCGGGCGCTTGTATACTTACGGCCCCGCCCCCTATGGCAGGCTTTAGCGGGAGTGGCGGCCATTGGTCGTGCTGCACGGTGGCCAGCCGATTGGTTTATCTAAGTACCACTGCAGCGACCAATGGCGGTGCAGTTTCACTGCGTGAATGAATAAGGCTTCAGTTAGGAGGAAAAAATGAGTTTTTCCCATAGCATCTAAAGTGTCGACAGGGAACCACAAATATGATATATGAAACAGAGTAAAGGTTGTTTCATGATCAAACATAAGGACATGGGCTTTATAATTCAGCCCATTTTGGGGAAAGATAAACAGCAGCCGCCAGTAAAGGTGAGAAATCGATGTGTTTATTTTGAGTATTCTGCAATGTTTTTTTTATTATTATTATTTTCTTTCAGTCTTCATAACACAGTTCTACTGAACCCCTACAGTTAACATGCATAACTTGTATTATTATGAAATAGTAAATCCTCAGGGAATGTTAATAAATGAGTGATAAAAAAGCAGATATTGATCCACGTATTGTTGAAATACACACTAATTGCTGTGTAGGCTAAAGAGAAAGAAAGCTGTTGACCTTCAGTGTTAACAAAATCCTTTTATTTAGAAAATGTGACCTATACTGTATGTCACATTATGAAAAGAAGACAGGATTACAGATCTTGCAAGAACATTTTTTAAAACTGATGAACAATTAATATTTCCCAACAAGTACTATATCTGCATTAAATAAATATAGCCAGACCACAGAGATTTAATGCAAAGTATTATTTTATTTATTTAAATTTTTACTAGATTTTATTTTTTCCCTTTTAAGAAGTAAAAGTTGCAACTTGGCAGATAAGTATGCGTTCACCAGAGGAAACCGAAATACTGGGTCTTCAAGACCCGAAGAAGTATCTCTGTCTAATAGGAATGTAACGGCACAAAATTTTTTCAAATCATGGCCACCTGTTGGCTAATGTTGTCATGATATTGAATGTCACATCACTGTTTTATTTCCGGATTGACAATTTTTCCAAAGAAGAGGATGTTGTCATTTTTCTGGTCAGTGATAAACATCATGAATGGACGGTCAAAACTTAAGGTATCCAGTGGGCTGTAGGACATTGGTCTGAACTCAACAGTTGTCACTGCTGCTGCGGTGGTTCCTTTCTCGTCTATATCCAGAGTGGCCTTATGCAAAACCTTGAAAGTGAATCAGAGTGTGTCCTCTTAAAAAATGTATGTTTTTTTAAGTGATGCACTAAATTTCTTGATTTAACTTGAAATAATATTTTAGAAAGTCATCTAGAAATGTTACCTTTGAAATTAGCATCTCTTCCTCTGAAATTCCTGTGAAATTGGCTTTATCTGTAAACATATCAGCCATTCCCATTCCTTTCAAAATATCTTTCAGGGAATATGATGTTTTCAGAGAGAGCTTGGGGACATAAATGTCAGTTTTTCTGAAAGACAAAATAAATTGTTGACTGGTCCATAGGGAGATACTAAACTTTAAAACAAACATTTATACATTAAAAATGTTTTTTTTTAATCAGTCAGGATAACCTTAATTTTGATTTACATTAAATTATTTTGGCAACCAACCTTTTTCTAACAGCTGTTCTCCACTTTTCAATGTGCTGTCTAGAGATGGCCATCTCCAGATCTTTGATGGTGGTCTTAACTCTTCTGTCTATATCTGGTACAGCCAGAAACATGGAGAAAGAGTCGTTGTAGTCTAAGCAGAGGACTTTAGCAGTGAGTTCCGCATCATAATAAACTTTGAGGGATTCATACTGGTGCATCATTTGTACTGGAACGGTGGTCTCAGCATCCACATGAAATGTACTTTGACGGGTCTTGCTTGGGTTGAATGGCATGTCCCATTTTCCTTTGGAAGAAAGAGTGACATTTTTAAAGTCATCTAAGACCAGAATTCCAAAAGTCTGTGGCTACTGTATAGGTGTGTCAGTTTACCTTTAAAATATATGTAAGTGAGAAGAAACATTAAAGTGTCAGATTCCAGATCATCAACAGCTTGTTCTATGTTCCCATGTGTTTTTTCCTTCACATATGTGTTAATTTTATCCAGTGTTTCTTTGAGGCTGAAATCCACTGTGAAGCCGTCAGAGTGGTAAAACTCCTTTATCTCTTTCAAGAACTCAGGAAGGAGCTTTAATTTGTCGCTTGCATAGAGAGCACTGCCGACATCAATGTCCACCCCTGTCCTCTGGTCAATTTCTTCCAGGAGACTGTGGAACATCTGGTGCATTTCTTCAGTGCTAAAGACCGAGCTGTTATGGCCGATGCCGCTGAGAAGCTGCTCTTTGGTATCTCCACCGGTTCCTAAAGACAGCTCAGAAAGGGCCATGGACACGCTGAAGGGAGAGAAGAAGATGTTCTTGGTCTGATACTCGGGCATTTCTACAAGCCTCTTGTACAGGTTAAAAGCAAAATCGTTGTTCATCTTTATCAATGATGGGAGTTTAGCACTGATGGGAGATTGTGGTGAAGTCTCTTGATTTCCATGAACTAATGCAAAAGCACAAAACCACAAATATATGATGCTCCTTTCCATGTTGAGGAACCTTGTTTGAGGAACCTGAAAAAAAAGTTACAGTTTTACAACATAATATTGACATTAACATTGACATTAGCATCCTGAATCCACTATTTTCCACTCTTAACTTTCCAATATAAAATTCCCTATAGAGCTTGAACATTATATAATTTGTTAATAATTGTATGATTCATCTTGCAAACAAAGAAATTTCCCACCTTTGCAAATGGCTGCTGTTTCTCCCCAAACTGGACTGAATTCTAAAGCCCATGTCCTTATGTTTGATCATGAAACAACCTTTAGTCTGTTTACTATTTACTTTAGTCTGCTGAGTAAACTAATTATTAACCAATAAGAATGGACTCAAATCAGTTTACTAAAAAAATGCTTAACCACTGATGAACTGATAGCTTTCTGTACTTAATGTATTTGCCATCATTTTTTTTTACTTTTCAGGGGCAGTCGTGGACTAACGGTTGAAGAGTCAGATTTGTTTGTAACCCAAAGGTGGCAGATTCTCAAGGATTGTAGGTGGGGGGAATGACCAGATCTCTTTCACCTACACAATACCACAACTGAGGCAAGACATTTGAGCAAGGCACTGAACCCCCACCTTGCATATGCACAGATTTGATTGGAGTGTGTGTACACTTAAGAAATAGGTCACACAAAAATTTTAATTACCCTCACTGATCTATATAGATCAGTGATTACCCCATATTTTACTCACCCTAAGGCATCCTGGGTGTATATGACTTTCTTGTTTCAGACAAATCTGGCATTATCCTGTTGGTAATGCTGGTGTAAGCTCCAAAAATCGGATATATCTGTCGTGAAACTTACCTATACCCCTCATGGGGTTAACACGTTTTCTGAAGCAGATTGATGGGTTTAGTATCAAAATTTTTTATATTTTTAAAATTATAACTAAAATTACTGACTTCCAGCAACAGCTGAGCCGGCAGCGCAGCCACAAGGGAGTTGAGTTCCGGCTTCTTGGCTGACCTCTGACTCGTCTATGACACATGATGTAAGCTGAATTCGTAACGCAATCTCAGAAGAGAAGAGATGAACATTACTAAAGGGCAGTAATGAAGTAAGTTAAATATAAATATTAAAGGGTGTGAGTAAAATATGGGGTAATTTGCATTTTTCCATCCAGTGCTTATATTTATAAAAACTTTTGATGTGGAAAAATGCTTACCGTCAAGTCAGAGTCTGGGCAGACATAAAACACTTATAAATCACATCTCTCTGCTCTGTGTGTGTGTGTGTGTGTGTGTGTGTGTGTACACTGCATGTGTAAAATGCACAACACAAATTCAAATTAACCTATACATGGCCTTTCTTCCTTTTCATTATGTAATAGATCTTTTGAGTACTCAGCTATTTAGTGAATAGTTGTTTTCATTTAATCTTCATAACCTGGGTGTATGTCAACAAATGAGTGATAAAGAAGAGATACTGATCTACTTACTGTTGAAATCACTATGTGGGATGAGTAAAGAGAAGGCAAGCCATTGACCTTCAGTGTTAGCAAAATCCTTTTATTGATCAAATGTGACCTGTACATTGTGATAAGAAGAGAGGCTTACGATGCTTACAACAATATATATATATATATATTTTTTTTAAAAGATGACTAAATTCCCAAGTGCACATTACATAAATAATAGTTAGACCACAGAAGTTTATCAAAATGCTTTTATTACTTTTTAATTAGAAATGACCTATAAAACACAGCAGACACATAAAATGTAGTAAATTAAAAACAGACCAGTGAATAGACTATTCAACTCTGTATGAGATATGAGCTGTATGAGCCAGCTGTACAGCCGCGAGAGAGTCGAGTTCAGGCAGCTTGACTGACATCTTACTCAATATTATGCATGAGAGAATAGACAAACAATACTAAATGCCGGTTATAAAAGTTGAAAACAAGAAATAAAAAAATAAATATTAGAGGATTTCACTTTAAGAACATTTGTAGCTTACATCATAAATTAACCTATCTATCTGCTTCAGAAGACATGTGAAAACCCCCCAGAGGCCTATAGGTTATTTTCTTTATGATGGATATATCTGATTTATGGAGCTTCAAAATGATGGCCATTATCAACCAGCATTATGAAACTTGGAAGAGCCAGGATAAATGTTTAATAAACTCTGACTGTGTTCATCTGAAAAAAGATAATCATATACACCTGGCTTGGGGATAAGTAAAATATGGGATAATTTTCATTTTTCCAACCAGCACTTATATTTATAAATACAGTGTTTTGACGTGGAAAAATGCTTAGAGTCAGAACAGAAATAAAACACTTATAAATCACTTCTCAGGCTGTGTGTGTGTGTGTGTGTGTACACTGCATGTGTGAATTGCAGAACACAAATTCCAAGTAGCCTATACAAGGCCTTCTTCCCTTTCATTATGTAGTATCATTTAGCAGATCTTTTAATTTAAAAATGTCTTATTTTACCAGCAGATATGTCTTTTGAGTAGTCAGCTATTTAGTGAATAGCTGTTTTCATTTAATCTTCATAACCTGGGTGCATGTCAACAAATGAGTGATAAAGAAGAGATATTGATCCCCTTACTGTTGAAATACAAACCGATTTCTAGGATGAGTACAGAGAAGGGAAGCCATTGACCTTCAGTGTTAGCAAAATCCTTTTGTTGATAAAATGTGACCTATACTGTATGTCACATTACAATACCAAGAGTGGCTCACAATGCTTAAAACAATATATATATATATATATATATATATATATAATTATGACTAAATTCACAACAAGTGCGCATTAAATAAATAAGAGGTTTATCTAAATGTAATTAATTTTTTATTAAAAATAATCTATAAAACGCATCAGACACACAGTTTCTGCCTTTTCCTCATTTCGGATCAAGAACATGTATAACACAACATATATTGGTTATATTTTGTTCTTTTAGGTTTCATCTATCCTATGAAGCCAAAAAAAGTAGCATTTTCCCAGTGATTTCAATACAGATAAATACTTTGTCAGGCAAAAATGCAGCTGAATGATCATTTATTTTTTCTATTTATTTGAAATACTAATAAACCTATGTTTTTTTCCTTGAAATTGTGTGACGTTTCCTCATTTAGGGTCATGTTTGTGAAATATGCATACAGAATTTTTTATAGGTTTGTGATGTCCGTGGGTAGGCATCCATTTGAAAGCAACTGAAATACACAAAAAATTTCAACAAATTTCTTTGTTGAATGTCAGAGCTCCTCAACTTTAGTCCTGACGTGGGTTCTAGTGTCAGTGTCTTGATGAGTTTAACAACTTTTTAATTTCAAATTTGTGAAGATCAAACTGTTTTAAGTCTCACTTTTGAGCATAGACATATAATGACTTTTCTAAATTTTTTATAAAATTTGAATACTTCAAAGCACAGACGCAAAATTGGAATATTATATAAAGGACTTTTGATTTCAATTTATTGAGTGTTATGAATAAAATTTGTAAAAAAATATTCATGAAGTATTTATGAAGACATCCTATTTAGAAATATTTGGGGAAATAGCTTAAATATTTGATTGTAAATCTCTTGAATCTCCAAAAAAAAACACACACAAAAAATATGTGCATATAGAATAAAAGTGTGTGGGGCACCATATCACAAATGGAGATTCTATCGCTATTTATCTATTGCTCTGCAATTTTTTTAAACAACAGTCACCAAATATGAAAACTATCCCAAAAACCTTTCAAGTGATATTTCGTTTGTCAAGATTACTTTAGGTTTAGACAAATATATTATCATTAAACAATGCACAATCACATACATTTTATAGGTGTTAAGAGTGGTACAGAAGTCAAAAATAGTGGTTAAAAACATATTTATAAATCATATATTCATTCTTTGAAATGTGTAAAAAAAACTTTCGTAAAATTACATTGAATCCAATTAGGTCAGTTTGACCCTGTCCGTACAGGAAGCGACCTGATTTCGAACAGAGGCTTAAAAGCAGGTTTACTATTGATTAGAACACAGTGACCGCTAGGGGTGTTCGGTTCCGGTTCCGACTCCATTTACTTTGAATTAAAATAGAAATACATTTGCGCCTAGAAAATCCCATCAACCTCCTGCTGTAAGTACAAACTTAATATTTACAGGCGAAGTGTGTTCTGGGAACGAGTGTGTAGTGCCTGTAAATAGGCTGAGTCACTTAAAACGTGTTTTATGTGCTGATTCTGCGTCCGTAAAAACCTAAAAACACATGTTCATATAGAGACATAACGTCACGTTTATGTAAACATGCATTCTTTTAGGGGCGAACAACAGCATTTTTTAACGTTTTAACATGGAAATTAAGTTTACATGGGATGAATTTAGCAAGGAATTTGAATAATATTAGTCTATATACAAAGTGTTGAACTTGGAAAAAAAACACTCGACACTGGGAGTCGATTCCTGATCTGGAGTCGAGTCGAGTCGACTCTCTGGGGGTGCTTCTCATTTCTTATTTGTGCATCCTCGTTTCCTTTCCTCGCTTCCTTTCCTCGTGTCTTAGCTCCACCTC
>JAUCNO010000795.1:8818195-8832422 GCA_032353835.1 Enteromius viviparus | reverse complement strand
ATATTATGGGTGTTTATTTATTTGTTCTTTTTTTGTCATTTATGTATGCATGTAAAGAATAAATACTTTTTACAATACATTTTAGGTAACACCTAATAACTAGTTGATTATTATCATGCATTTGTTTATTACTATATGCTACATTCCTAATCCTCCCCAACACATAAAAACTATGCCATCTTACTAACTATTCATAAGCAGCAAATAATGATTTTATTGAAGCAACAGTTGTAGTAATTAGCGAGAATTGGACCTAATTAAATTAAATTGTATTGAATTAAATCTTAATTAAATCTATTTCAAATAAATACTTTCTATTCATCATCCAAAACATCACAAACATTTATTAAACAGCACACCTGATTTCCACGTGAATAATACTAAGAAAAATTTATTCTGAATCAGAAGCAATGTCACCCTACATATGGCTTATAATTGACTAAGCATATTAAGCTTGACCATCTTTAAAATTGCATTTATTTTGTCTTTGGTTTGTTTACGTCTGCGTCTTTAACCAAAGACGCTAAATAGTGTCAGAGTTACACATCCAAAGGTTAAATTAGTGGCTGCACCACTGACCTCCTTTTCTGCTAACACACACCTGTCAGACAGACGCCCAGAGAAAGAGAGGTTTTTGTCAGGAAATATTCAGCTCTATTACCACCACCTGTGAATGAGCTCCTGAGACCTGGGGAAAAAAGCAAGCTTCTGAAACAAATCTGTGTGTGTGTGCAGACCTGTCACTCGCTCTCTTGGCTGAAAGTCAGACTGGGAGCCGTGGCGTCGCCGGGTGAAAGCGTGGGGGAGACATCAGCATTCGGGCGATGTCACCAAGCCCCTGTGCTCCGGGAGCAGCCAGACGCTCCGACAGGCGTACCTGCTTCCCCTCCGAGACACACACGAACACACACACACATACTCCAAGTGTCCTTGAGAGTCACTGACAACCTCTCCATAAGCATAAAGAAGCCAAACTCTGTCATTGCCAGGATCAGTCCCTTGGTAGTTTTTTTTTTTTTTTTTGTGGACAGTCAAAAAAAGTGATATTAAACCTGACTGAAAGTGTCTAATTGACTTTTGGAGGAGTCCCAGAGCTTTGAGGTCTCAGCAATGGAAATCTGACTTGGGTAGTCCCACTTGAACAGGGCGAGTCACGTTCATATGACAGTCACTGGCACTGTAGGATCTTTTAGTGGTGTCTTCCTGGCACTCCCCAGGGTTAAAGAGTTGAGATTGCTGTGGACAGGCACATGGCTGGTCTCAATGTGTCACTTTTCAAGCAGCTGCTCGTGCTTTTGCTTTACACTCGTGCCAACATAAGGTCATTGGTGAATTTTGGATGGACAGGAAGTACTTGTGAATTGATGGCCACTCTATTTCTCATATTCAATACGTAGTTTAAAACGTCTTAGGATGTTTATTTGAGCATTTATTTAGCTTTTTTTCTCTCCACTATAAATCAGTTTTAAGAAAGCTACTTTGTACTTTTCCAGATTACAAAGTACTGCCATTTTGACAGCTTTGTGAATATAGCGACAGGCTATTCACAAAATATAGCTCTAAATTAGTGAAACTAAAGAGGACAGTTCCTTAAATAAGTTTTGTAATCGAAGCAGTCATTTATTTGTTACAAAAATTAGGACCTCAGTTAGGATAATAGTATAAACTTTAAATTTACACCTACTAAAACCAGAAGACTGTCCAAAAAGTAATGTGCAGCAACATTTCAGTATTTGAGTGATGAGTAAGGTCAGTTTGTCTACAATTTTATTGTTAAAATGTTATATTTTAATCATAAGTTGTTTAAATTAGATTCATATTGAGCATGCTAATAGTCTGACAGAAACTGGTACACCTGGTGTCTACATAGGTAACAAATAATGTGGCACATCAAAACTATATCTGCTTGTTAAGTCTGACTTCACACGTCAGCGCTTGTGTCCAAATGCTCTATCAGATACCACGAAAAAACAATAATAAGGTAGTAATATACATTCACAATGTGATACCTGCACACCGAAAACTCAGATAGCCATGAAAATATAAATATACATAATTTGTGTTTGGGAAGCTGTAATTATGGAGACTGTAGTGTACACCGTAAGTCTGAAAACGTTTAGCTTTAGTCAGTGCTCATGAACGGCTGCTGAGTTAGTATTCTCAAGTGAAGTGAGTTGAGGTTTGAACCCAGAAACAGTGCATTTATTTTATTTTGTTTTATTTTATCCAACTGAAGTAATGTTCTTTAGCATTCATTTATTGCAAAGATATGGTTCAGTCAGTATTTTGCGGACATAAGCTTAAACCAGGATATAATTAAACAGGGTTTCCTTAAAACTGACTTGTCATTTAGACTATACAGTTTTAACATTAGGTAGCTTTGGAACATCCCTAATAGAAAAACAATTTTGTACATGTAATACAACCTCGCCCAGCAACTAAATACACGCAGTAAATTTTACAGTACTAAATTATTTTTAATGAGAAAAATTCTCTTTGAGAGACATCTTTTCCTTTGCAGTATAGCTCAGGAACTAGATTTAGACTAACATGAGGCCAAGTGTCAGTGCACATACTCTTAAGAGACTGCGGCTGATAAGCGGACCCCCAGGGGAGTAAAAGTGCTCCGTTCAAGTGTGTGTGCATGTATGTGTGTGTCTGTGTAGACACATTTCCACCAGTACGAGGCCCAAAGCCACCTCCTGTCAACTGTACAGACACACAAGTTCTCACTCCACCCAGGGATTGTGTGTGTGTGTGTGTGTCTCAGCAACAGCACCCTGGGCCTGGATTTCTGCAGGATCAACAGGGCTAATTATAGTGATGCACTGACACCTTTCTAGTGCCTTTTCAATCACCTCCCACTGCCAGGTGCCTCACTGCCTCAAGCTCCCCCTTTGCCTGTTTGTGTGTGTGTGTGGTATGTGTGTGTGTGTGTGAGAGAGAGAGAGAGACAGAGGGAGAGAGCTTATGAGTGTTTGCTCAAAAGTTTGTGTGTGTATGAACAGGAGTTAGTGGTGACGGTGGTCGTGGGTGTGTGTTTTTATGTGTGACTGGCAAAGAGTTGGTGAGAAGTTTGCAAAGGTGTATGCTGGAGAAGTTATGAGATATGCCTGAAAATGCTTGAAATATGTTAGTTGCTGTATTTAGAGAGCTGTAGCCTATTTCTGGGGGCTGTGCTTTTATATGTGTGCTTATTAGTATGCATGTTGTCCATTGGTAGACAGTGATAAACCAACCCATTTTGTAGGTCTTAAATAAAGGTACAGTAAGTGAGTGGCATTGTGTTTCCTCCACAAAATTTTGCCAGTTAACCTATTAAAAAAATGTAGAAATAAATTAAGCTTCATTGTAAAGTACAAATCAATTTAGTTGAACACCTTTATTAACTTAAAGCCCTGTTTGGACAGGACTAGTTTTTCAAACTACGTTTTAACTTTAATTCTTATCACCTGACGACTTTATTATAGAGATGGGAGGGTCTGTTTTTTACATCTGTGGATTGCAGAGATCACATGCTCTGTATTTGTGCATTGTGTATAGTCATAAACTATAATATCAGCTAGAACAACCATGTTTAATTATCATAAGGGTGCATTGCGATTAAAACATTATGTACTTGAGTGCAGAAATGAAGATGATTAATCTTACATGCCGTTGGTTTACTGTAGCTAGTCTTACAGTTCACGCAATCTGATTCTATATTATTAATATTATTATTAAACTTATCAATATACAAATTGAATGGTTAGAGCAGTTAAAGCATCTATGGTTGTTCACGTTGGCCAAAACATGCAAGGAAATAGGAATGGAAAAAATATTGTCGCAATCACAGACATTTACGTTCGGATGGAATTCGATTTCTCAGAGAATCACTGAATTTGATGAAAAACAGTAGGCAATTTGTTCTGGAATTAAGGATTTATGAGAAAAATTTCAATCACAAAGTGCATCTTTGAAAAGCAAATTTCTCTAATGACCCCATGTAAAACTAGTCCTGTCCTCTAATAGGGCTTAAGATTTGGATGTGTACGCATGACTTTATTCTGTGAAGTACAAAATCAGTATTTTGAAAAATGTCATACCTGTTAAAAGAACATAAAGGGGGATATGCGCTTTATTTTCAGCCATTTGTGTTGAATGTGCTTCTGGTGTCATTCGCTTGTAGTTGTTTTCATATGATTTGTTTTGTTCATGTGATTTAAATTTATCATTCTAAGCACAAAACACTGGTTTGTAACACAAAGAATGTTCTTTCTGTGCTGCGAAATATGCTGATAGAATATCATCAATTTTGGGTGAACTCTACCTTTAAGTAGGACATAGTCTCTAATGGGAAACACTGATGTTGTCTATCGCTCAACTAACTCGTGTCACTTTTGTGTCATCTGGTGCCACCCCTGGGTCATCAGGTCTGCTTCGAGTAGTGACACCCAAAGCGCACATAAACATGTCATCATCCTTTTCTTTGTGTTGACATACCCTGTGTTTCCTATAAGCTCACGTAGCTCTATCTTATCCTCCACTGTTATTTAAACCTGACAACAGCACCAGAGTCTGTAGTCGTCCATGTCATCATCATAGTGCTATGTGTCATTACCCATGCATATGCTGACAGTGTATCCCTTATCCCTCTCAGGACTCTGGTGAGCTCTGCTGACTTGTTTGCGCTTATGTCAAGTTTTTTGGTTACGAGTCGCACCGTACGCTGTCATGTGCTGTCACCCTCTTCCTCCCGAGGTAGTCAGTCATCGGAACGGCAACCCCTCAATCCCACGTTTGGAAATCAACACAGGCATGTCATCAGCAGAGCCAGTGAAGGGGAGAAGAGCTTCCTGAGGCTGAGAAGATGCTATCGCACTGTTTTGCTGTCGCGGGAAAGCAGCACCGGTGGTCCTTGAAGTGCAACAACCCTGTCTCTCTCAAAAGCACAGGAAGAAGGAGAGATGTAACTTCCAACCCCCCCCCATGCCTCCACGACTGGAGTCTGTTATCAGTATGCATGTGTGTAGCTGCGTGTGCGTGTGCTTGTGTTGTGTTGGGTGGCAGGGGGCTGAGAGGACCAGCTCCGACTATGCCTCTTTATCGAGGGTCATTGTAGTGGAGGACGAGTGGCCGTGATAGCGTCTATGGCCTTGCTTTTGATGTTATTGAGCTGCTCCAGCACAGAACTGGTGATAACTTACAAGTCTGATAAACATTCTGTGTCTCTGTAAGCCTCCTGTGTGCGTGGAGGACCAGAGAAGTGATCCTGCGTTTTCTTTGTCCTTCACGGGCAGTTATTCAAGTTTGAAACCCCTCGTCCAGTCTCCCTTTTAACCGACTTGTGTTTACAGTGAAGCTGAGTAGTCACAAAGTCATGTTCTACAACGTGTACAGACAAATTGCCCCTGCGGCTTTTTCTGCTCGCTGACCTTGCTCTCCCTTCACACCCTTGGAGCCCAAATTCAGTTTAGTTCTTTTGGGGCTGTTTTTTGTTTGTTTTTTCAGCTTTACTGGCTTTCAAAGTCAAGAGGATGGTTTTCAATGCCCCAACCCTTATTTTTGGTTTTCTTTTCCACCCGTATTGCATGAATTTACATCGCCTTTTTAAGTGATTTTGTTTACTGCTCCCATAAATGACCTTGCGCTTTTCTCACAGGACTTTGCAACACTTCTCAGCACAATGAATTACAACTGCCCTCATCTCACTAGACATAGTATCTTACATTTTTATTCAGCTTTTTCATGCTGTATTTAGCCATGCAGCTTGCTTTGCTCTCTGTGTAAACATGGAATGATAAGATCCTGAAATGCATTTGGGAAGGTTATGCAATCTCTAAACCTGTGTGAACTGTTTTTCTCAAGTGGGTCAAAGTGGGCTCGGTGGATTACCATTTGCATCATGGCCTGCATTTCCTTATCCACATTGTGTCCTTTCATGAGCGAAGGTATGTTATCTTTACATGTTGAGGACTGAGTTAAAACAGCTGGCTCCTGCTGAAAGTAGGAAGAGGTCCATGGTACCAGGCCAACAGCAAATTTACTTGCTTGGTTGTAACAATTAAGCTTATTGACAGATTGATGCATCTTGATGCAGCAGGTGAGAAGTGGTACATGCAGAATGTTTCCGTGCCATGTATTTTACAGTAGTTAGATAGAACAAGAGCAAGATCTCTCTTATATTCTGGCCAATATGAGTCAACTGCAGTGCCTGTGACCCAGTTCCAACCTCTTCCACTCTTTTTCTCTCCCTCTCTTTCTCTCTCTGTCTTTCTCTCTTTTCCCCCGCTTCCATCCTCTGTGCTGGCACATCTCGCTCTTTGAAGTCCACAGGCTGATCTCCCTCTACAGGAGAGAGAATGCAAAAAAGAAAAAGAATTAAAAAAATGAACAGAACACAAATAAAAAGCAGAGCACAACTATAATTTCAGATGCTGAAGTACGGTGCCCCATGGTGTCATGAAGAGGCAGTGTGCCGCAGGTAGCTCCATTCCCCTGGCACCTCTGGTTTATTTATCCTCTTTTCTGTTTTTTGCCAGCTGAGCAATGTCACGGGATCTGACCTAGAAAGGTCCAATCGCTCTCAGTCAAGCCCTCAACCTCCTCCTGTGAGTGCAACGGTGCCACAGACTCAGTCATCTCTAACAGAAAGGGAAGCAGTGCATTGCTTGAGTCTCCAAGGCTGACCCACTTCCGGGAAATGCAGGAACATGGTGGACTGTGGGGATCCTGTTTATTTTTTAGGGTTGGAAGGGTTACTTTAGAGATCAGTGTTTTTTGGGGAACTTATCAAGTCAATTGAGTTGGCATATCTGTTTCTTGTTTTATCTGATAATGTACATTACTGTTGTCAGGGGGGATGGATCTTTTATCATGTTATTTTGTGTTCCTGAGATGTGCTCTTCTCGAAGACTGTGAGGTCAAACCCAGATTGCTTGGTTAACATCTTGGTTAACATCTTAAAGATTCCCAAGGGTTTGTTTAATTCTGTCAACCAGCTTTTACCTTGCCCTCAGCTTGCTCTTATTTTCTTCTTGTTATTCTGCCTAGTGGTCATGACTCTCGCCAGATTGATTTCCAAGCATCCATTTGCGGACACCTTTGGGTTACCACAATATCAGTCTTTTCTGCAGTGCAGTAATGTAGCTAGAGGCTACCATGGGAACAATTGTGTATGAACACAAAAACAATCGCAAGCGAGGCTCCTCTGAGCTGAAGACACAACAGGGCCAGGGAAAGATGGCTCTTTGCTCTTCAACCCTTGGCTGCAAAAAGTTCATTGTAATTCCCAAGATAGCGAGAAGCGGTATGAAACCCCTGCAGTGCTTCTCTGCATGGCTTTGTGGTTCTGGAAGATGGGAAAATAAGCACTGTTCTCCCTAAACACTGAAACATGCATTCATCCCCCATATAATCAACAGAAGCGCCCTGAGCTTTGGTGTATTTTCTTTAAGGTTTGTCTGTCTGCCTTGCAATGTTTTATCAAGCTTTCATGCTTCCTGGTTTTGGCTGTAATGGGCAACTTGTTTTCCACTGTAGTTTGTAAACCTTCATCCAGTTGCCCCATCACTTTTCTGTAATACACACACCTTTATCTCTTATCTTGTGTTCAGAGGGAATGCATAACATTTTGCTGTTGTTGAAGAAGGTTACCAAGTCTCTATAGGCTTCTTTTTTCAGCTAGAGTTTGGCAGCTTCTTTTCTCTTACATTTTTTAAGCTGGCCTCGGGCCTAGAAGAGCTCATCAGCAGTGCTCGGCTAGATTGCACACACATACCTGCAATGTTATTTCAAATGGCTTAATTAGTTTCTGGCTGCATAGGCTGAAAGATTTACATAGCACAGCACTTTATTCACTGCGGAAAATGATTGAGACCATGTGACTTCGATGTGTGTGAATTGGCTTTCTGGGTCATGCTCCAGCACTGTCTATTACCTTTTGGAATAGAATTCTACTTTATCACCTTCACTTGTTGGATGATGTTTTTTTTTTTCCAACCTCTTTTCTCTTCCAGGAATTTTCTCTGTGATCTTGTACTTTACCAGCTCTTATGATGGATGGTTTTTAATTGAAATACCTCTTCACTTTAAATAATTGTTTCCAATTTGAACATCGTTTTAGTCATTGCGCACACTTTTCTATATGTGAAACAGTGATTAGATTAAGAATTGAAGAATTTGCCTGCTGGTAATTAACGTGAATTTGAATTGGCCACATTTCACAGGATGTTGAACTGGAATCTGAATTTGGAATGACAAAATAGAAATTACTGTACTGAAATTTTAAGAATGTCTATGACGGATAAGTGTTCTTCTGCCATAAGTCTGTCTGGAATACCCTTAAAAGAAAAAAAAAGTTTAATTGTCTTCGTAAAGCTTAATTATATATTTTTTTCATTATGTTTGCCTTCAGTCCTAGTTACAATTTTTAGTTCTTATTGTTTTAAATTCAGAAATTTTATTTCTGTATTTAATTATGAATGATACACAACTCATCTTTCAGACCCTCTGTATTTTCATGGAAACTTCACATTTAAGGGGTAGATAAACAGAGAAAATGCCGGAAGGTGTTAGTGCAGTCCTACTGTGCTGTTGATCTCCAAATCATGTCTTCTGATCTTTTTAGGAAGACGAGAACAAGAAAAAGAAAGTGTTTCAAAGCTTGTTAGTAAGACTTATGAAATGATTGTCATCAATGAATCCTGTTGCTTCTGTTGTTAGTCTTTTCCTCATCCTTTTTAAACAAGAAAGGCCCCCCCACCCCATGTGCATGGGTGCATAACTTTGTCAGGGGTTGAGGGGTAAGTGCTGTTCCATTTGGCTGTCCATTGCTCCAGGCTTAAGGTTAAAAAAATCTTGGATTTCATAAATGAAGTCTGCCATTGCAGCCAGTGGCATGATGGGCACTTACATTAACCAGCTTTAATTGGGAGAGTCGTTTACCTTACAGGCATGGGGATGGTACATTTGGAGCTGAGGAAATTAAGAGTTGGTTGTGAAGGGCAAGCTAGATGTTCTAGAGAAGTGTGTGTTTGTGTGAGCGCTCGTGTGCTTCAAGGTATGTATTGAGTGTGCGGAGATGGGGTGAGGGTCACAGCAGACCGGGGAATGATCTGACAGGGATCATAGTCTGTCCTTGGGAGATGATTAACTTCAGCCCTTTTCCAAAGTTACTCCCCTTGGGATGGCACGGCAGGAATGTGATATTTGGTAACCGACAGTAACTATTTCTTCACTTATTTCTCACTTGAAGAAACTTGCTATGCTGTGATGCGTATCCCATTGGAAAATCTTCACAGTTCTCGTTAAATAATTAAAGTTGTCGGTGTTATTTTAAGCCAAAACTTTGTGGTAAGTTTTTTTTTCTCCGTTCCCCTGCCACAATTCACTCAAGTTTTTGACCTGCTGGTAATCAGCATCTCGGTTTTCCAACCATCCCACTCGCTGGGGTCTTCAGTTCGACAGCAAAATTTGACACCTTCTGGCCATTAAGAGTGCATGGCACCTTCCATCAGGTCTTCTCAGACTTGATCATCCGGCTTCTTCTGTTTCCTTACTCGCCCTCACTTTTGACACTTGCAGATATGGGCGCCCTGGTCTGCCTATCAGTCACAAAGTTCCTCCAAGAACAGTAGGGGAGCTCACTGAGGCTGTCTCTGCTAAAGGCATTTGGTGTCCATCAATGTTGGAGATCCCTGGGATAACCTGACATGGAGAGATGTGGGGCTCGCTCTCCAGTGCCTCCCTCAGTGCAATTCCTTCAGTGTGTTCTGTCGATTTGCTCTACTGTACTGACAAGCGGGCCAATCTCTGCTAGTCCTCGGCTTCCTGCCTGCCATCACGCTGTGTTTGTTTTAGCTACCGTTCTATTGCTGCTCGCTTTTGCTTTTTCCCCCCTTACTCTGCGGCACTCTCAAATTCATTACAACATTCCCTTGCTTTGTCTCTGTATTTTTGTGTGTCTTGTCAAATAAGTGTATTCGCGCAATCCAGGTGGCCCCACAGTCAATTGGAAAACCTCTCACAGCACGAAATTGTGTTGAGTTTTTCTAAGCTGTGTTATTGCGGTTTGCTGGAAGCCCATCTGACAGCAGCTTGGCAAACTAGCCTGAATTCAATGTGCAAGCCTATATATTTCTCTCTCTCTCTTTTTTTTTTTTTTTTTTTTTACTCCTCCGAGAGACATTTTTTCTACCAGCCATGCAGCCACAGCTGGTTTTGTTGTTGTAGCCAAACTGAAAATGGCAAAAGTATGACTGAGAGGAATCAAGGCATTTGTTTACTCAAGTTAACTCATTGCAGTCCCACACCAGAGCCTGAAGGTGGACTGTCATAGCCCGCTTGTTTTATTGAATATGTCACAAGAAAGAAAAGGCCACTGTAGATAGTAAATTAAAATTGACATGCCCAGTCATTTTTAATCTGATTGCATTTCCATTCAGTATGTACATAAAATTCCTATAGTTTTGATCTAGCACTTATTACATTTTCAAGCAATGTCATTTCTTTGTGTGCATTATGTATGTTATCTGTTTGGCTGTGTATGTGCATATTATAGTAATAGTACAGTAGTATTTGTGTTTTCATTTATTTATTTGGACAGCCTTTATTTTAAGGTTTAATTCTCACTATTAGCAAACTATTACCTTTGCCTCAATAAACTCCTTATTTGATTCTTATTAATAGTTAAGTTAGTTATTAAGTTTAGGTATTTGTTAGGGGTGTACTGTAGAACATGGTCATATACAATATTTGCTTTTATAAGTACTAATTACCAACCGATGTGTTAATAACAAGCATGCTAATAAGCAACTAGTCAATAATGAGAGTTGGTCTCTATTAAAGTGGGTCCCACTGTATGTTAGGTGTCTTTACCTACTATGCACTTACATTTAAATGAATCATTTGATACACTTATTGTGTATATGTTTTTACGTTGTACTTATTTATTTCTTTTTTAAAATACCTGTATTACACTGTTGAACCATACCTTACACCTTAACCCACCCTTACACCTACCTGTACCACCAAACCTGTCCCTAACTTTTCCTGTATCCCACCTTAATAGCTGCAAAATTGCTTTGCATTACGATATGACCGCATTAAGTACATTGTACTTATTTCTTTATGTAAGAAGTAGTTAAGGCCACATAAAATAAAGTGTGACCTTAAAGTGTTACAATTTATTTATTGGGTGTATGAATTAATGAATGTCACTTGACACCTGACAACAGTCGGTGCCATTTATCACTCAGTTATTGTTCACACAGTGCATTAACCACTTGTATATACTTTAATAGCATTGCATTCTCATGCTTTCATGTGTCACTTTTTTTTTTTGCACTTGTCTCTGAATCTCTTAAACCCCGTCCTTAGATTTAATTAACATTTTGATCCAGGGGACTTAAAGCCGAGCGCTCTGAACAGTGGTACAGTGGCTTTTGTTTGGGCTGGAAAGTGTTGCAGAACACGACGCATGCGCGTACTCTCATAACATCTTCGTTTGGCAAACAAGAGGCACAGGCGGTTTGTCTGAGCGTGTTTGTTTTGTGATCTTTAGCGTGTGCGTATGTGTATGTATGGGATTCTGGGATTCTTTTACAGCAGGTGCTAAAACAAATAGATTATGATAAAGCTGGTGAATGGGTGAAAAGAAAAAGTAACCCTGAAGGATTGGAAGTGTGAAATTAGGATTCGGCTCAGCACGGCTGTGAGCATCCATTGTACCTGACTCATCAAATGAAAAATTCATCAATTAATCCTTTGACAATAAAGCTGTACACTGCAAAAATCGATGCCTGATTGACTCCTGAACATGAACATGAAATGTCTTATCCTCCACAAGCACATTATTGAGCTTGCAAGACTAGCGGCTGGGAAATTTTTGCCTGCTCCGTGGGATTGACAAAACCATTGAAGGATGAAAAAGAAAGAACATTTAAAAAAAATAACGGCAACAAGTGTGCGCCTTTAAAATCCCACGGTCCATGAAACATTTCCTTTCTTCACCCGTTTGGCTTTACGTGTAGCTGTAGGTTTTTGTGTGTCTGTTCATGGAGCAGCGCACTAGGGTATTTGCAAGCGATTGTCTGAGCCTAATAAAGTCGTCAGCTGGCTGTAGGAAAACAGCTGATGTGGTCCCAGGAAGGCAACCGATGGAAAGCAGTCTGTGATCATCCAAAGGTATGATGGGAGACCACCACGAACCACATGCAACCCCTTTCTCTCCACAACCCGAGATCAAAGCGCAAGCCCCGGTAATGCTCCATCAATTAAAATGCCCATGTATCCCAAGTGCATAAAAAGAGTGAGAGAGGTAAAGGGAGGGAGAACTCGGGCTGCTGCTGTATGTGACTTGTGGATGCGTTTTTGTCCTTTTGTGAACTTGTATTTCTTATCTCTTTTGCTCTCTGTTATATATATATATATATTAATATCTTTTAGCATGTTTCGCATTAGTTAAAGTAGAATTAGTGTGCTCTGTGTACAATCTTGCATTGCATTTGTAATGCAGAGAGTGGTGCAGAGAGCCTGCAATAACCTACATACTTCACAACTCGCTGTGTTTATTATATGTGCATGCATAAAGATTAGGAGAGGGATTTGCTAGGTCTCCCAAAATACAGTTTCATCATGATACTTTCCCTATTATGATAGATATTGCTATTATTTTCAATTCATTGTTGTAACATGTTGCAGTTTATTGCCACAAGCTTTATTATATTGTATTTTATTATATTTAGTGCTGCCAAACGATTAATTGCGTTCAAAATACTTTTTTTTTAATATAATATTAATATGTGTGTGCTATGTATATTTATTATATAAAATGTATATATTTATATATTAAATATATTCATATATAATATAAATTTTATGAATATAAATATTTGCATGTAAATATATGTACATAATTTAAAAATATATGCTGTACTGTATGTGTATTCATATATACATAATAAATACACACAACGCACATATATTTAATGTAAAGAAAAACTTTTATTTGGGATGTGATTAATCAAGATTAATCATTTGACAGCACTTATTATATCATAGATGAATATTTATTTTAAACCAAATATGCAAAACGGTTTGAGTGCATTAAATAGCACATTTACTACAAACTGCATTGGATGTTTCTCGCTAGCTCTTTAAAGCAATAAGCTTTAAAAACACAAGACAGGCTTTGAATGCAAATAGGGTATTTTAGATCTTTGCAGATGTGTTATGGTAATTTCTGCCATCAGGAGAAAAACTCTTTATGAATAAACTAGTGGCATTGGCTTCTTTTTGTAAATAGTGGAGCATTTGCTAGGGCATTGAACTAATAATGATGCTAATTATCATTAGTTTATTTATTAGGTGTTGTGAAGGAATATCACAGCAGTATACTGCATTGATTTCCCACCTCACCTCTAGTTAATGCTTTCATTATGTTTGCACTCTGTATCCCATCAGTGACTCTGCAGTGTCTTTTATTCTCTCTCCTGATTGAAACAGGTGACGCGTTTAGATGTGGTGAGTTCAGTGACCTCAGCCATTGACCCCTTTAGGCCTAAGACAGCACATTAAGATGCGCACATAACGATGGCTAGTGCTTTCATCTGCTCTAGATGAAAGAAACATGAGCAGTTGAGAATGAATGAGGAGAACGCCAAAGTTTTGTTTTCCTGACTTCAGCAGATTTGGCCTGTGATGCAAGAGAACTGTTTTATCAGGCTCATCTAGGCTGTGAGCGCTTTCTTCTCAGAATAAAGCCAAACATGCCAGAATAACTGCATCTCTGTATCTTGGCCTTTTTTTTATTGGACATAAAGCAAAGCAGCAAAAAGTACAAAGCATTTTTCCATGATATTTTCTGGTATTGGTATACACCTGTTAGTTGCGTATTAGCATGCGTGTTACTAGAATATTAGCAATTTATTAGTGCTAATTAAACACATATTGATGCCTTATTCTACATGAATAATCCTACTCATATCTGAACTTAACAACTACTTTAATTACTATTAATAAGCAGCAAATTAGGAAATTTATTGAGCGAAAAGACAACGTTAATGGGTAACAAGTGTTTACCTATTTTGAGTGTTACTCTGGTTTTATATATAAAGGTCCTTTAAGTACCATGTAACATGATTTATGAATATGGGGTAACACTTCAGAAAAGGGGTTCAAAATAATGCATTAGTTAAGCATTAATTAATGGTTAATTTGTTCACAATTAAGCATTAGTTGAGCAAAA
>JAUCNO010000795.1:8807084-8818095 GCA_032353835.1 Enteromius viviparus | reverse complement strand
TATATATATTATATATATATAAAAATGTATTTATTTATTCATTTTTCACATCAAAAAATTAATATCATTAATTTTATATATATATATATATGTATATATGTATATATGACCCTGGACCTAAAACCAGTCATAAATTGCAGGTACATTTCCTACTGTAAATATATCAAAACTTTTTTTTTTTATTAGTAATACAGTATGCATTGCTAATATTATTTTTGTACCCTCAGATCCCAGATTTTTCAATAGTTGCATCTAAGGCAAATACTGAACAGCTTCCCGTTACGAGAGACACCACAGTTGGCTAATGACGATCAGGGCCAAATGATAGGCCCAAAAAACCTTTCTTTTTTATTCGAAGCCCCCCACGAACAGGAATTCCCGCTCACATCTGTTGTTTGCACTTATTCAGCCCGTGAGAGGGGTGAGTATGTGAGGAATCTGAGCGCTGGGATAATCCAGCAGAAAAACTCAAAGCCTGTTCAGGTGACAGACGCATGGGTCTCTCTCTCAGAGGCCTGGCTCGAGTTCCCACGACAGCTCAGCTCTGCGTTATGCGCTCGGCTGCATTTCTAATCCACAGCAGGTGCCGTCAGGACCCAGAGATCCCACAAACCTCAGTCTGCTTCCCTCATTCTCTTTCTCAGGTGAGTCACAGACCGTGAGCTGCCATCAAGACCACAGGCTTTATGAGAGGAGCAATCAGGACAGCCTTAACATGCACTGAACGCCTCCAGCAAGCTGACTAAACGTCCGATGCATTTTTGCTTTCAAAAATGCCAAACACAGAGTAAAAATCCCCATTTCCATCATGATCATCTGGTAAAGTAACCAGTCACAGTTTTCTATGTATTCTATGTCAGACAGACATCTTTTCCTGCCAAACGGGGCATTTTTGGTCACCAGATTGGAGGGCTGGAGTATGTAGAGCTGTGCTGCGGTCACCTCTGTGCTTGACAGATAGCTGATCTTATTACATTACTATTGTATATTGACCCTGCATTATAAATAAAGTCTGAGCTGAGAGTAATAACACACAGACAGGTAACAGACACGAGAGAGAGAGAGAGAGAGAGAGAGAGAGAAGAGGAACAGAAGGAGATGGAGACAGGTAAATACGACAGCGTGACACAGAGAGAGATGGAGAGATGTTTCTAATGTCTCACCGTAAATCAATACTTTTAATGTGAGTCATTCGTAGCAGGCTGCACAGATCCAGAGTCTCCACTCTGTTCCCTGCCATGGCCAGCTTGTCCAGGGCACTGAGGCGCTCCACCACGCCGGGGACATGAGGGAAGTCATTGAACGACAGTCCCAGGCTGCAGAGCTGCACGAGGCTGCCCAGCTCCTCCGGAAGAGAATCCAAGCGGTTTCCATCCAAACACAGCGTCTGTAAGCTGAGCAGATCACAGACATACACACATGGAACATGATAAACTTCTTTTACTGTATACCACATCAAACCACAGATCCGAATGTGTTTGTTTCTCCTTGTCCCAGACCTTTAAGTATAAAACCTTTTTGGCCGCATCACAAATCTACAATGTTAGAGTTACAGTTACACTGAAGAACTATGTGTGTTATAGGAACCATTTTTTATTAACTGACAAATGTATACATTTTATTATTGATAAATGTAATATTTAATAAACATTAGTGTCTTCTTTTTTATATCTCTGTTGTCACTTTGTATACTGCCTAAAAAATTGACATAATATAGCATTTTATATTGGTTATTTATTTAACTTATTTAACATAATTACAGATTTCATTCATTCTGAATAATATACTTTATTATAATAATAGAATAGAATAACATTTTATCATTCTTAACTAGATGCCTTAATTCTAAACAATGGAATAGAATAGAATTTTATAATGTTAACTTATTAAAGCAACATAATTAGAGATTAATTCATATTGAATTCTTCAATGTAGTGGAATGGAATTTTTATAATGGTTAATTAATGGTTAAAGCAACATAATTGGAGATTCATTCATTTTGAATAATGGAATGTAATGGAATAGTAATGGAATGGAATTTTATAATGATTGACTTATTAAAGCTAAAATATTAGATGTTCATTCCTTTTGAATAATTAAATGCAATGGAACGGCATAGAATAGAATTTTATAATGGGTATTTTGTTAAAGCAACATAATTAGAAATGAATTCATTCTGAACAATGGAATGGAATGGAATAGAATAGAATAGAATTTTATTATGTTAACTTATTAAAGCAAAATAATTAGAGATTAATTCATTTTGGATACCTCAATGAAATGGAATATAATTTTATAATGGGTAATTTGTAAAAGCAACATAATTAGAGATGCATTCATTTTGAATAATTCAATACAATGGATTGGAATAGAATAGAATTTTATAATGGGTAATTTATTAAAGCAACATAAATATAGATTCGTTCATTTTGGATACTTCAATGGAATGGAATATAATTTTATAATGGGTACGTTGTTAAAGCAACATAATTAGAGATGCATTCATTCTGAACAATGGAATGGAATAGAATGGAATGGAATAGAATAGAATTGTATAATGGGTAATTTATTAAAGCAACATAAAGATATTCGTTCATTTTGAATAATTCAATGCAATGGAATGAAATAGAATATAATTTTATAATGGTTAATTTGTTAAAGCTACATAATTAGAGATGCATTAATTCTGAACAATGGAATGGAATAGAATAATACATTTTATAATGTTAACTTGTTAAAGCAACAGAACTAGAGATTTCCTTTATTATGAAGAACAGAATAATATTTTTTGTAATGGTTAACTTATTAAAAGCAACATAATTAGAGATTTCATTCTTTCATTAAAAAAAAAAATAGAATAGAATATTTTTTATAATAACTTATTAAAGCAAAATCATTTCATTCATTCTGAATGATAAACATGTAATATAATAACCGTGTATAATATAGCCTAATTATCCTGATTGTTTTCATTGACAGGTATGTTAGGCTCCATCCTGTTTAGAGCACCTCGTATATAAAGCAGAGCTGAGGACAGTAAAACTAGGCTGATTTTTATGCTTGATTTGATCTGCTAGCGAAATATGCACGGCTGAACTTCATGCATTTCACTGGCTCATTTAGGTGAAAAAAAGAGAAGTTGGTTTGACAGGCTCTTTAGTAGCGCACTTGAATACAGCGGACTGTAATTGCAGGAACAGCGGTGCTATAAAGAACTGAATATTTTAAACACAATCATGCAAATCAAAGGATTATTTAGATTATAACCCATAATCACCCTCATTATGTTGAGCGATGTTTTTTTAAATGACCTACACGGCACATTTGTGCACTTCAAGCTGATTACTACAAGAGAGAGGTCACTTTGGGAGAAAAAACAAGAATCAGAGACTTGAAGTTTGAGTTTGAACTAAATGAGCACAGTTTTCTGTTTTAGATCAGCTACAGCATCAAACAAACAACGGTATATTATTATCTAGTTAAAGTCTGGCACAGATGGTGTGTTGTGTGCTGACCTCTGGAGGTTTCCGAGGTGGGTCGGGACGGTACGGAGGCCGTTGCAGGACAGATAGAGCTCCGTCAGTGTCTGGATCTCACACAGCGACTCCGGGAAGACGCCCAGCCCATTGTGAGAAAGATTTAAGCTCCTCAGCTGGGCAAATCTGCGGAGATATGCAGTGCTCTTAATGTACATGACTCGATCAAGAGAAACACTTATGCATTATGAATTTACATCAAAAGCATTTAGAGAGCAAGCAACCCGTTTCTCTACATATATAAGACCAGCAATTATGAAAATAAATAATAAATCACCATACAGCCAACACACAACCATACCGGATCTCACTCAGTCAGTCCTTCTGTTTAATTTAATCAATTTGTTAATTTTTTGGTTTGATTTAATGTTTTAAATAAAATGAAATTTAGACTATTAGCATGAAAATACGGTGCATTTCTGTAAAGAAGTGTCCTGGAGACAAATTAAGAAAGTTGTTCAGTGGAGATTTGACAGTTTTGACTCAAACGCAGACAGTATCTCTTCTGGGAGACCGTATTTACTTTCCCATTGGGAGATTTACTTTCAGTAAATTTTGTAGTTATGACAACTGACTAAAGGACAAGAAACACATATTAAATAAAAATAAATTAAATAAAATAAAAAAAACAAAAACAGAATATATATGTGCACTGACGTTCGAAAACCATTGTTTTTAAAAGAAATTAATACTTTTATATAGCAAGGATGCATTAAGTTGATCAGGTGACGCTTAAGTGATTTATAATTACAGAATATTTACTAAATAAATTCTGTTAAAAAAACAAATAAAAAAACGGTAACACTTTAGAATAGGGGTCCAAAATAATGCATTAGTTAAGCATTAATTAATGGTTAATCTGTTCACAATTAAGCATTAGTTGAGCAAAAACACACTACTAATTAATGATTAACCTAACATTTTAATCATTAATTACTATTGTGTTAGTGTGTTTTTGCTCAACTAATGCTTGAGCAAAAAAGTTGTGTGTTTTGCTCAACTAATGCTTAATTGTGAACAAATTAACCCTTAATTAATGCTTAACTAATGCATTATTTTGGACACCTATTCTGAAGTGTTACCACCAAAACATATACAATATATATTTCTATACAAGAGTACTAGAACCCTCTCACAGCTTTATCATATAGACATGGAGTGTTTGTGGTGTCATGTGCAGGTTAGGTGTTTTAGATGTTGGTTGGATTCAGATGGAAATTGCAGCGACAGGTTTAGGAAGCTGCTTGCTGTGTATGTGGTGTTTAAATTCAGGGCTTGTGGGGTGATTAAGACCTGTTTGCTCTGGTATCTTGGTGCGGATGCTGGCTAAAAGAGTGTCCTTTCTCTGTGTGTTGTCAGCCAGCTTAATCATAAAGCCTCCATAAAGCCCCCGTGGTCTCCCAGCAATGAACCCCACTGCCTTGGCATCCCTGTTAGTGCTTTTGTTTTCAAATGCCATCCATCAAGTGTTGCATCTACATGCTTCTACCAATAAGTTATTGGCAGGCCCAGATGAAACCTGAGGAAAAAAAACAACTGGGGGAAAAAGTGGTAAAAATAATAGTTCTTGTGTTGTAAAGCAATTTTATTTTTTAGTTATGAAATCTGTAAAGTATTTGTGATTGAGGTGACTTTAATCGTTTAAATTTCAGATTATATCTGGTATTACATGAGATCACATTTCGTTTTGATCAGAATTTGTTGATCTTGGGGAGGGTATGAGAAGAAAAAATTGTGAGGCACTATTTTAGAGCACTTCCTTCGCTGTTGATTTGAAATGGTATTCCTTTCTTTTTTACCTAGGGTTTACCTTCATGTTTTATATCTGTAACTGTGTTTGGGCGGATGTTTTCTGAGCCCTGCTTAGAATATAAAAGCATCTGTTTCCTTTGGTCTAAACTCATCTGTTCTTTAAATAAAGTTAATGACGCGGTCCAACAACATCAAGGCACTTTTTGAAAAGTTAGGAGCTACTGTGCTATTGTCAGATGAAAGGGGCTAGCTTAAATTAGTTGACTTTATTTAAAGTTAGGTTATGATTTCCATCTCTAGGTTTATATTGAGTATTTTGAATATGCGTTATTTTCGCGCTTTGCTGTGTGTTTCGATACGCAGGCACGCAAGATGTTTTTTACATCTATGAGTGCAGTACTTCTGTGCTGGACACTGGACACTTAATCTTTATAGTTGTTACTAGTGTTATGTGAGCTCTAAACCACCCCGGAAAATAGAAGGGCAAATATGATCACAAATTCCGTAGTAAAGGATGTTTGAGAGCAGGAACCTGTCAATTATTTACCATGTACACAGTAGATTACCATTCAGAAGTTTGGGTCAGATTTTTTTATGTTTTTGAAAGTGTTTTTACTTATTTATTTGATATAAAATCCTAAATGTTCAATTATTATTAAAATAAAAAAAATATATATATATTTTTTTCTATTTTAAATGTAATTTATTCCTGTGACAGCAAAGCTGAATATTGCTGAATTCTCAGCTGCTTGAACTCCAGTCTTTGGTGTCTCATGATCCTTTAGAAATCATTCTCATAAGTTGACTAGATGCTCAAGAAATATTTCTTCTTATTTCCAATCTGGGAAAACAGTTGTGCTAATTAAATTTTTGTGCAAACTATTTTGAAATATTAAGATTTTCATTTATAAATGCTGTTCTTTTCATATTATATATTATTGAAATGCGAAAGAACAGTATTTATTTAATACAAATAGAATACATTATTTGAATATGTTCAAATAACCTTTACCTTTAGTTTTGATTAGTTTAATTCATAAAAAAATATTAATTACTTATGCATATTTTAAGAACTACATATTTTAATGTTTATATAAAAAGATGTTTATATATATATACATATATATGTGTGTGTGTGTGTGTGTGTACACAGAGTTTTTTTTTTGTATATATTTTAGATTTTTGCTGATGTCAAAGGTTGTACAGTACATACAATCAGTTATAGTTATATTCTCAAACTTTTTGTTTTGGTTATTGTTTCTCTGTGGACATCAGTGCCAAACCAACTCAATTTGGTGTTGGGTCACCTTTTGATGTCCAGTGAGAAAACTGAAGCAAAAGAAGTTTGTATAAATTTAATACACAGACATGGGAAGGACAAAAGGAAGTAGCTAATTCCCGCTCACTCATCTCTCTGATCAAAACTGCCATGCGTTCTGGCCCAGGAGGTGTCTGGGCTGTTATCTGAGCCAGTCTGTGTGCAGATCTTAATGTCAGAGCGAAGGGTACCAGGGGCCAGTCAGCACATTCTAGGCACAGAGAGCTGGCAGAGGAGCAGACGTTAGCTCCAGGCACCTCACAAGTGTTTGATAGCACTGCCTCTTTGGGAGCCTGCCTGTTTTTCTTTCTTTCTTTTTTTATTTTATTTTTTTGTGTGTTACGGCTCAAACACAACTGTCTGCATCTAATCTTCTTTCCGCTTTTATCATCAAATCCACTTGTCTGATTTTCATTGGACCTTCCCCCTTTTCTTCTTTCTGGCTTTCCCTGCGTGTTTGCATCTAAAGCTAGATTTGCCTGTTTTACGGTGAGATTGTGTTTGCTGTGCTGAGGTCTACAGATAGGTGGCAGTATTCTCTTGTACAGTGACAGCTCTGTCTTTTCCTTTCTCTTTCTCTGCCCTCCCTCCCTCTGTTTTTTTCCCCCCTTGCACACACTCTCTCTCTCTCCCTCTGCTTGTTCACATTGTATCTTAGGGCTGCAAATTAACCTGTCACTTCATCATTTGACAAGATCTTCATTTTTATTCATTAGGACCTGGGTTGGGCCAGAGTGTGTCTGTGGTCATTTGCTTCCACTGTCTCTTTCTCCTTTCGCCATTCTTATTTATTCCTTCCATTTCTCTTATTGTGCACTTTTTTTTTTCTTCTCTCTGTGGCTGGTGTGGTGGCATTAGCCCTTGTTAGGATTGCGCCCTGTGTGGCTGCCCCTGAGAGCAGGATGATGTTAAGGTACTAAAGAGCTGGTAAGCTGGCTGTGATGAAAAGATAAATGACTGCATAAGTAAGCAGCGCTTTGGCCATGTTTGCTCAGATCTAGGGGAGATTGTGGAGCGACAGTACTCCTGTTTTCAAAAAACTATGAAATTTTTTGGGAGCATGGTGGATTATTGGTGCACTGTACCTTTATCATTTAGTATTGCATTATTATTTGTTGTTTTATTTTAGGTTTAATTACCAAATAACAGCACAAGTAGTCAAACAATATCCTGATTAGAAATTTGTGAAAGTATAGTCATTTGCTTTATTTGCATAGTGGCATTCAGTTATCGTCCAAGCCAAACTAATGCAAGCAAAACATCATTTCAAATAAGTGCAGAAAGTTTTCAATTCAAAAAGCCATGGCCCTGACACACAGTGTCTTCCGATGCAAATAATATCTAAACATTCGTAAATCAAGATACGTTTTTTTGAAAAGCAAAATGATGATATAAGTCTTGTTTTCTGAGAAACTGAGCAAAATGACAGCTTTAAACAAAACAAATATCAATGGGGAATGAAATAATGTTATCTTTTTAAATTAAATAGATATTTCTGAGCTCATTGGCACATATTTGTTCTTTTTTTAATCATAAAATGTGGAAAAATGTATTTGAAAACAAGACCTATATTAAGTCTTATATATTATGTAATTTAGTTTAGTAAGTAAATGTTATTTAGGATGAACACAGTGCTGACTTTTCAGATATAATTAGAATGTTAGACACTCTTATGAGACTAATTTGTTCTTCCACATTACATACAGGGATACCAGAAAGGTACATAACAACAGTCGGCAAGGTAAAGGTTATATGCAATAGGCTTAATAGACAAATTACACTTTGCAGCTCAAATAGCACACAGTTGTGTCTGTATAACTGATGATGTGTTTTTACAAGCTTCTGTATTTAAACCAAGGTTTGTCAGATGACTTAAAGGTCTCCTTAAGGGGCTAGTATAATTACAACTAATACTGAACTAAAAGTTTTTTTTTTGTTAAGACGTTGAATTTTACCTATATGCAGTTTTTGGCGCAGTTCTGGTACCCAAACATTTCGTACAGATGTGTGCACACAAGCTAGGCTGTAACCATTTAGAATGTTTACTGTTTAACACACATTTAAGGAAACACTGCAGCGCTGTGTGACGCTCATCTGGTAGTTACTGGTTATCATTTGGTTGGTTAGCTGCAGGTGTGTAAACTATATCTTGTTCATGTTGAAATATATAAGTGATACACTATCATTAAAATGTTCGGGTCCATTATAATTTTTTGGGTTACACTTTATTTTAAGGTGTCCTTGTTATAGTGTAATTAAGCATTCAAGTACGGAGTAATATTAATAAATTACATGTACTTACTGTAGGGTTAGGGTTTGGCTTAGGGTTACTCGCATGTAATTATGCACAATTTTTTTGTTGTTATAATAGTAGTACATGTACACCAAGGACACCGTAAAATAGTGTTGCCAGTTTTTCTTTTGAACACTGTTCACTGGATTATGCATTAAATGTATCCAAATTTACCATAAATATACACATTTATAATGCTACAGAAGATTTCTCTTCAAGAATCCTTAATAAGGTATTACGGTTTCCAATATTAACTAATACAACAGTTTTCATCGGTAATAATAAGAAATGTTTCTTGAGCAGCAAACCAGTATTTTAGAAAGACTTCTGAAGGATAATGTGTTACTGAAGCTACTGTAGAATAACTGCTGCTATAAAAATTATCTTTGCTGAAACTTCTTACCATCCCCGAACATATGTTGGTAACAGTGTAGTATGAATATAACTGGACACTACTGTACAATACCAGATGTATGGAATGTTCCGCCGAGCAATATAACTCTTTTTGAAAAGAGATAAAGAAAAAAAGAAAAAAAACTCTTTATATATAGAATTGAGACAGAATCAAGACTTGTAACATGTGGCCACTGAAATGAGAAGTGGAATGAGCTTTTAGAAAGAAAAAAAAAAAGAATCAGCTATATTTCATTTCTCCTTTGTCTCTCACATCATTCTGCACTTTGATGAATCCTGAAGGCAGTGATAGTTTTGCTTTCTGTGTTTCCTCTTTTCTTCCTCTTATTTGGGCCTCTCTGGACACCGAACAAATATAGTGTGTGAAATGTTTAAGTCTTAGTGTGCGGCTGAGGCAAATAATAACCAATTCTACGGACAATTACCAGACACCTGGAGACCTCAACCGCCTTTCCCTCTTTTCGCTTCTCTTCAAAAAGAACTGTTTGCGGCAAATGTTAGCAAACCCAAAGTCTTAGTCTACCGGACTAAGCAGATTACCAGTAATTGTATGTGTATATGTGTTTGAAAAGAAGAGAGGGAGGGATAGAGGGATGGTTAATGCTTTGAATAAGATGGAGATCCCTGCTGGCTGTTTTGTCGTGCCCCAGAGATCAGTGCTTGGTGGTTGGGTCCTGTGGAGGGGCCCCAGCCATTGGGGCCGCCAACACGCTGAGAGATGGTTTGATCTTAGCTGTGGCAGTTCTGTTTTCGATCAGAAAGCTGGAGCTCCATGCACTCCACGTTTTTCAGCATTACAAAGCAGGATCTAGATGATACGAAAATTAGCCTGCTTCTTGATTTATGTTCATGTGTTTACGCAAGAAGTATGTGGATTCTGATGGGCAAATTTTTCCATTTTTGTTTTCAATTTCATTGAATTAGTGCTTTAGCAGAAGAATAATAGAGTGAGAAGAAAGAAAGACATTCTACACATTCTAATCGAGCCACTACATGATTATTATACTGACCAGCCTTACTTCCATTCCTTGAGAAAATCCTCTCTCTGTGTGATCAGCTAGCTTGACCCTGGGAACATGAGCTACACAAATGGCAGTTCTCATAAGCAGATTCAACTTTTCAACTCTGTGTCGCTCGCCCTCTACCAGTTTAGACAGTCAACCGCTCGGAAACAACATCTTACACAAAGACGTAGGGGTGGGTTTAATTACCTAATCCAATGGCTTTATATTCCCTTTTGCATTATCATCCACAGCACCTGGATAAATATTGCATGAGTGTACTGTAACTAGATAGTTCTCATTCTTTAAGGAATAGTTCACCTGTAAAAAACACATTTGTCATCATTTACTCACTGTCGTATCATTCCAAACCCCTTTTGATTTTTGATTTTTTTTTTCTCTCCAACACAAAAGGAAAGATTTTAATACTTTTCCAAGTTTATGGTGACTATCTTTCAAGCTTTTCAAGTAAAAAGGAAGTGCTTCGGTCAAGTTATTTATATATATATATATATATATAAGACTTGATATAAGACTTGATATCCAGTCCATTCTTTTCACAAATCTGTAAGGTTTGCACTATAAAAAATGATTATATTTATATATATACACACACACACATATATATATATATATATATATATATATTAGTGCTGTCAAATGATTAATCATGATTAATCACATCCAAAATAAAAGT
>JAUCNO010000795.1:8796882-8806984 GCA_032353835.1 Enteromius viviparus | reverse complement strand
ATCTCACGGAGAGAAAAAAAAAAAAGAGAGGAAAAGGATAATGGCCTCTTGCACGGTAGAAAAGAAGCCCATGTAGCGCCGCTGACAGACAAGGTCACCTAGAACTGTGGGGCGTGGAGTAGAGGTGGCCTTGAAAGGCAGGCCTCAATCTCAGCCTCACAGGGCTCGGGTTTATAATACTGTATCCTGGATTTACATTCACCTAGAGGGGGCACACCACACTGACCTGTAATGAAAGACTGTAATACGGACCCGCGCTGGTGCCGCTCACCGATTGTCTCGCAGCATGTGGGAGGGAGGTCAGTCGGTTTGTCTCGTGTGTTGCTGCGCTTCTGTATTCGTAAGGGTTATGCAAATGTTATTATTGTTATTACATTTGCTCGATATGCTTAAGGGTGTAATTTTTACGTTTTTGTAATCAAATCTTTTTTTCAATTCGCATCTCTGTTTGAGTTTTTTGTGTGTGTGTATAAATATGTGCCGACCCTTCTCAGATCATCTGTTCCCTCCGCCAATCATCACACGTCGTCCTTGATGCCACTTCCTCTCCGATTGGCTGGACTCCTCAGCCGTGGGCATTTCCACAGTCGGCAGCCAATTAGAGAACAGGACGCACAGACACAGGGGGCCAGGCCAAGGCCATGCTGTAATGGAGAGTCTCTCCGTCGCTTTTAACACCACCTCCTGCTTTGATAACACACACACACGCATGCATTTTTACCACGTTAACATGCTATCACATAACCATGTTGTTGTGCCAAGTTATACGTTAACTCCTTATAGCTCATGCTATTTGGCGTTTTTAGCTCACACGCACAAACACGTATGCTCCTGACTGCTATTAAGCGTGCTTTGTATCCGTCAAGTGTTGTTCTCACCGCCGGGCCCAAAGCAATCCATGCTTTAGTTCATCAGAGACCGAAAAGAGACAAAAAAAAAGAGAGACACGCTCACTTCAAAGCCAGACAAAGGGCCGCAAATAGATAAAACACTGGGCTGTCCGTCAGAGGTGTAGGATTATTAGCGACATCTCATTTCAGCCAAAATAGAGTTTATTCGAGAAGGGGTGATTTGGGGGACACTGCATCATTGCTGTACTTATCAATTACGCATCTAACAGGATCTAACCGAACAGTCCGATTTTGTGTTTGTATCAGTAAATGTGCAAATACGTTGTGGCAGACGGTTTTCATGGTGATGGATCTTTTGTAGCGTTTGTTTGGCAGCGTAGAAACGCTCACAATTCTTTAATCTCAAGCTCTATGCGTTCCCTCACTCCATCTTAAACCGGTTCTTAAAAGGTGAGCTGTTTTGCTATACAATTAAAACAACACTGACACACACACACAAATAAAACCCGGCGAATTTTCCAGAATGTCACAGCGGTGTCAGTCACAGCTCAGAGAGATCAAGTCATTGTTGTGTTATGTGCAAGATGTCGGCCGGTTTGAGCCAGACAAAAGAGCACTAAGAGGCAGTCCAGCGGCGGGTTATGGGGGTCTGAGCTCCAGTGAGGGGCTGCGGTGACCTGCGCTGACCGCTGGCCCAGGGGCCAGACCCTGTCGCCACTTGCCCCTTGAGGAGGTGCCTGCCAGGGCAGGAGGGCATGGGAAGAGTCTGGGATACAGCAAATGCGTTGTAACGAAGCGAGAAGGAGAGCGAGGCTCTAGAGTATTTCAGATAATAGGATGCACAGCATGTCAGAGTTTGAATGCTGAATATAAAAACAGAAAAACCTTACTTTGACTGCATTCTTTTTGTAATAATTAGAACCGACACTATTAATTATCAAATTATTGTATTGTATTAATTTTTGATTATTTGATTTGGAATGCTTATTTTTATTCCAGTTATTAAAACGTTTTTGTATTACTATATATACGCCATTTATTTAAAATAAGTAATAACAACAATTATCTACTTTTTTATATATTATATAAATTGAGTTGTGCAATGTACAGACTCAATAAAACTTTTTTTATTAATATAATTATATTTTATTATTTTTTACTTTTGAAAAATGTAAAAAAAAACTAAGCACTTTGATTTGCTTATAATGTAGTATAATTTACTTTTTTTTGACAACTTTGGTGGAAATTCAAAATGTAGATTATAAAAAAACTAAAAACAACTTTTATTGATCTGGTAAATATGATACCAGCTTTGTTCCACGAACCTTAGTTCACAAATAAATTCAGTTTAATCAAATTATTCCATTACCTGTGCTTTCAATACAATTATTATTTCAGAACAAAAGATAAGAATGAGCAACAGTGTTGTTGTTTTTTTTAATCAAGCACGCTTTCTGTTCCTTGGTCATTTATCCAACCTGCCACCAGTGGGCAGTGGCACCGAGCTGCACTCATCCTCTCTCACCACACAGTCTAACCACAACACCACAGCAAGAGCCGGCCGACACCAGCCTGCCAGACAGGAACAACTAACTACAAATTTCAACCCCACGTCTGGTCAGTTTGGACTAACTCTGATAAACGCCTCCTCTACTTTTCCACTCAACAAGCTGTCTGACTAGATTTCAAAGAACATGAGATTTATTTAACCAGAAACTGACTCACAGTTCAACAGAAATTAATTACATTTGCTGCAGTTTTATAATTTCATGATTGCATTGATTTTGGGTTATATGTTTAATATGCCTGCATTTAAATAAACTGTAAATTAAATTCTGCTATAAAAATGTATTTAAATCTGTAAATGAGCAAGTAATAATCTTGTTAGCATTTTTAGTTCTTATTAGTTGTGTTAGTAAAATGCTGGTGTGAGCTTATTTGTATTGATTAGACATGAAAATGCTTGCAATTCAGTCCATCATGTGAAATAATTATAATTGTTTGCTATTGACAGAAGCTTAATTTTTAATTAGCAGTTTTGAAAATTACACCTTTTGTCTCTTTGTTGCTGCAGCTATGCAAATTGTTTGAAGCTTGCATGTTGGTTGAAAAAAAAAAAATATGCAGAAAACTGTTTTATTGCATCAGAAATGTTGATTGGATATCTTTTAATATGAATGTTGTGTGATTCAGTGCTGTTTTTATTTCAGCACAATTTTAGTTTTTAGATCATGAAATAATTCTACTTTATTTCTACTATTCTAAGTTGTTTATTTTAAATAGTAATTCTTGTTGAGATGTAGTAAAAAGTTTCCCTCTCTTATTTTCACTGAAGTTAGATTTGTAAGCACCTGTCGTATTTTTAGCATACGCCGGGAACAGAATTCACTTTTAACCGTCTGGGAAGAACTTTGATTTGCTGATTTTCTTCTGCGGGAGTTTGGCTGTGTATTGTGCAGTTATTTAGAGCTGGGCAGCAGAATAAGCATCAGACTGTTACATATCTGACTGCTCTCCAAAATGACCACTGAGACACTGATGCCATTAAGTATTAAAAGCTTTAAATGTGTTCCTTTGTTATTTTTGTCTATTGTTTTAATTAATTATTTTATTTTATTTTATTTTTTGCCTTGTGATTTGGTTTTGTTTGATTAAAAACTACTACAACAAAAATATATATTAAACTTTACAGTCATTTTGCTGTTATTTTTTGATAAATTAAAATCAGACATGCCTCTAAAAGTATTACCATTTTTAAAAAAAATAAAATAAAATAAAAAAAAATAACAGGTGCAGTTTAAAATCTAGTAGATCTCATCATGTAAACCTGCATATTTCACAATGAATGAGGAAAAGCTAGATTTCATTCTCTTTACGCTGAATGTCAGCGCATTAACTGAAGCTGAAGCTGAATTTGAGCGCACATGAAAGCAACACTGACCTCCGTTCGCATCGAGAGCCGCTCTAATCCCTCTCCCAACAGTTCACTCCTCTACTGCACGCCACACAATGCCGTGACTCACAGCGCTGGCATACATGCCTCTCCCCGGACACCTTGCTTTATTATGAAGGGCCGGTTTGTTTTGGCAACTCAAGTACAATCAGAAAGAGCATTGGAGCCTGTTTATTTGTTTATTCATTTGTATGTGTTTTGTCTCTCAGGAGGGCTACGGGGTGATTGTGCTGAACCCCAACGAGAACTCTCTGGAGGTGGAGAAGTTTCCAGATCCAGCCAAGAAACCGTCCCCGGATGCCTCTGATGAGCCGGCTGAAAAGAGAGAGAGGAAGGAAGAGCGGGAGAACAAGAAAAAGAGGGACTTTTATGAGAAGTATCGCAACCCACAGAAGGAAAGAGAGATGGAGCACATCCCGATACGAGTGAGTGGCCGAGGGAGGATGATGGGTAGGAGAGAGAGAAGAATATGGGGTGAAATAGAGGGTGAGAGGGGGTTTTAGGCAGCTGAGTGAGTGGGCCACACATGTGTGGGTCAGGAGGCTGTGAAGAGTTTGGACACCATCCAGATTTTTCATCTCGCTTTCTCTGTTTGTAAAACCTCACTTGATACGCAGAGGTTTTATTCTTTGATGCACTTAGCTTGTCTCTTTCTTTCTTTCTTTCTTTCTCTTTTTTTATAGTATAGTTACATCAGTTATTAACCATTAGGAGAAGGGACATTTTCGTTCCGGAGGGCATTTGATTGGACGAAAATCTGTGCAGTGCTGGATGAGTCATCAAAGAATTTGCTGTTTTTCCTGTAAATTTTAAACACAAATTATTTTAAAATTTGAACACAAAATCTGCTAACTACAATTTTATTAACATTTAAAGTTTAATAATGAAGCATTGACTTTTTTTGAAGAAAAAGAAGAAGAGGAAAGTAAGGTGTGGACTTGGTCATATAGATTTTAAAATGTTTTGGTTGTTTATAAAACGGGAGGCTAAGATTTAATTGGACTAAATGTTTGGCAAAAAAGAGGAGACGGAGTCAGAAAAGTCAACAGAGAGAAGTATGTCATTTTCACCAATAACAGAAAAAAAGTCCTAGACAATATACAGAATAGTTGATTTATTCAAAATAAGATCATTTACTTTAGAATTTAGAAAATAGCATGAATTTTCATGTTTCATGTCGACTTTAAGAGTGCAAAGCCATACAAGTAATCTTAAAGCTAATAGAAATTTAATAGGATCTTCAACAGACAGCTTATGTTAATCAAATATATACATATATATTTTTTATCACAGTATTTACAGATTATACCATATACAGTCTTTACGAACACACATTATGTGTATACATTATGCACACCATGCACAAATAATGAATAATCATTTCTTGTGCAAAACCATGAGGCAACCGGATGAAACAAAGAAGCATCAATTGGAAATACATAAAATGTGTCTCCCGAAAGTTAGCACTTTATTTTATCACCATTTGACATCCACGTCACATATCGTCACATTCCTTGCACTGTCATTTACCGTCGTTGACTCAGTAGCGGTGTGTGAGCTGTCAACACACTTCTGAGACTACCTTCACACACACACACACACACACAAAGCACACTGAGGTATAATTATCTGCACTATTAGTATCAAGTCAGCTTTAAAACCCTCATACCTCTCACTTCCCCCTCTTTTTGTAAACAAATTCTCTTAATTACCCTCTTTTTATCGCCGTAAACTAACTCTGACACCTATCCTTCCTTAATAAATTCTCATTGAGGACAAAATTCTGTGGTGTTGCCCAGATGAAGTTGTTTTTTAACACACACACACGCTCAGTAAGAGAAAAAAAAAATCTATGAAATAGCCATCAGTGAGTGTGAATCTGAGATTTCAACACCTCGTCCGTTTCTGAGGCGTTTCATCAGTGTTGGTGTGGTGAATAGAGGAAGTTGCTCTCCAGGCTGCTGTGTATAATGGAAAAAAAACTCACTGTCAATATCTATAAGAGCCCGACGCTGCTGACATATTCGTGCGCACATACTGCAATGTGTGTTTATGAGTAAGAGATCGAGAAGGAGTGTGTGTATGTCTCTGAGAGGAGCCGCATCACCCTGAAGAGGCGGAAGGGAAGAAACCGTATTAATGTCTTAATAAATATTTTAGCTGGGATAGTTTGGGATTCAAATAATAAGACGACTTAGCATCTCTCGCTCTCCTCCTGAACTTATTGCAAGTCTAGTGCTATGAGATTGTTAGTCCAGTTCTGGCGAATGGCCTTGCAGTATTCTGCACTCTTCCGCATTATGCAGCTTCAGAGCTACAGCGGCACAAGGACGTGAGCTGATGACTGTGTGTCTCTGACTTATACTGTATGTGTGCTTGTGAATTCCTGTAGGGAGCGTTGCCAAGTGGAAATGCACGCAAAGTGGAAAAGCCGTTTTGTTTTGAGCCACTGCAGGAAAATATTAAAGAGACTGCTGAGATGATTTCAAGCTTTCGTTTATGCGTGTTGTTGGCTTGTTTAGTTTTTATATAACTAATGTCCTGCAGCACATTGTCAGTGGCTGAAATGTAATGTAATCAGATTCAGACCTCTGATTTTATTTTCGTTGTATACTTTGAGATCCTCTATGATTGTTAATGGTTTATGTGTACTGGAGCTTAAGTTATTATAGCCGCATAAAAACATACTGTGGAAAGACTTTTACAAACATTATTAGCTCTGCTTTTTAAGGCAAACGTTGCTGTTAGTGTTGAAAATAGATTTTTTTCCCCTCCTTTTTCTAATACGCTAACCCTAAATGTTAAACTTGGGTAGACCCAAGACTTTTCTACGCACAGTGTTAAAGTGGTGGGCTCTTTCGGGATTGGCTAGCAATCAAACAAACCCTTAAACCACTCGGAATACATTAGCAACCACATAGCAGTGCTCTGTAAGGTGTTTAGCATTGGCATGTTTTTTATCAGCAAGTACTACACAAAAAATTACTGAAGAAAAAAAAGTATATAATATAATATACATTATCATTCAGAACTTTAACTAATCTAGAAATGGAACACGTCTGTTCAACTTATAAATGTTATTTTCCAGTGACAACACAAACTGTTATAGTATTTAGTAATAGTTTTTTTTTCACATTAGTTAAATGCTTTAAAAGTGTGATGTTGTTAACGAATAGAACCTTATTGTAAAGTGGCAACCAATATTAATGAATTAATTAATTTAAAAAGTAATTTGAAAAATGTGTCAAGCCAATAATTACAAAAAGAAAAAAAAAGTTATTTGTTAGATAGCTTTAATTTTTATTAATGTTTATTATTATTATTATTTGTTAAATGTTTTTGTACCCCCTGCAACTTACTTAAGTACCTCCTGTTATGAATTACTGATCAATATTCATTGGCTTTCTGTCAGTAAGATACCATGTTCCGACAAACGCGTACAAAGACGTAGGCGTCATTCACACTCATTTACATATTTGTGTACAAAGACGTTGGAATCACACAATTTACATATTTGATAACCAGCACGGAAGTCCTCCATGAGTTCATATTAGCACACACATTATTTGGTAGTGCGTAATAGCATTGCGTCCAATCAGTACATTTCTGTTTAAGAGTCTACACAAATCCTTTTTCCACACAAATTTATGAATTCGTAACCGCACTGTTGGGCAGGTACATTAGCGTGTGTGTATTTGTGTGTGTTTTCTCCTCCTCTCCACCCATCCTCTCAGCTCCTAAAGTAGGAGGCGGGTCAAAGCGAGTCCTATTCTCCCAAAGTTTTTAATCTTTTATAGTGGCATTGTACGCGACTGAACCTCCTCTCCTCCCCTCCTTGACTCCCCGTAGAGCACTAGACCACCTGCACATCGCTCCGGCCGGGCCCTGCAGCTCCAGGCTTTGGGAGCGTTGAGTTGATTAATACACTTCCTTACCCCCATTAAGGAGCCCTTAACTGCCTTTAGCACTCTTACTTTTTAGCCCCCCTTCGGGCTGCGAGTCCCCAGCCCTGCCTAATCTCCCCGCGATCTTACAGATCACAGCCCCAGCGGCCCACGTCTGCTGATGCAGAAGAAGAGGGGTGGACATGAGAACCGGGGGGCCGAAATAGTGGGGGTGGCATACAAAGTTTTTTTGGGAGTTCACTTTACTCTGAATTTGAGGCCTAATCCAGTTACCTATTTTCTGTCAGCCAAGCGGAGGAATAGCAAGAACAAAACCCACATTCAGAGCTTAAGAAGCTTCCAAAGATTTCATTCAGGCCTGAGCGGACCCGGCTTAGGGCCCCAGCCCCAAGGGGAAAAGAGCAAGTGGACAAAAAGCCCAGTGCGCTCAGCCTTTCTCTAAAGCACCACTTATTTTTGTAAATGACTAGAATCCTTCTCCTAACACTTTTTTTTTCTCTCACATTTCTTATTGTTGCTTTTTTTTGTAAAACGGTTCGGGTGCGAGAGAAAGGGAGAGCACTTCGTCAAACATTCAGACGGAGCAGCTTGTGGGAGGTGTTTTTCTTTTCTTTCCTTGCTCTTTCCATCTCTCTGTTTATTCATTTCTTAAGTGCCTGCAGAACTTTAAGTGTCAGATCCTTGTGGAGATGGCATGAGTTTATTGAACGCTCAAGATCGCCATTGCTTTCATACATGTACGCTATGACCTAACAAGAGAAAAATAAAACAACCATTGACACTAGGCCTCTGCTTTACCTTGTTTTGCAACATGCGGTTCTGCCTCTTGACGCATTTACCGTGAATTGATTTTCTGGGCAGTAACATTTAGGTGTTGGGAATTTTAGCTGGCAAATAATGCTGAAAAAATAAAAGGATGGCCTTTACACTTACAATAGAAATGTACTGGGTTGATGAAATCTGGCAAAGTATGTTGAGTCTATTCTTGAAACACACACAGAACTGTGTAAATTATTTGCGCATCCGTACATGCAACAGTTTTGCGTGCAGTTTATACAGAAATATGTTCTGCTCATATTTCATTAATAAGGCCTGTTGGGTCTCCATGAATTCTAGCACACAAGTGTTCATGCTTGCATTTTTTTTTTTTTGCTTCTGAATACTCACATTTGATTTATATATATATATATATATATATGAGCTCTTCCCTGAAGTTTCTAATTAACATATTATATGGCCGAAATGTTTTCATTTTTCATATTAGGGCTTACAGTCTTAATAATGTATTCGTCAATTGTAATTTATTCCTGGGTTAGCAAAGCTAAATTTTCGACAGTCCAGTCTTCAGCGTCACATGATTTTCACAGAAGTCATTCAAAATGGGCAATATTGAAAACAATTGTGCTGCTGCTCTTGTAGATACTGTGAAACATGTTATAATTTTTGAATAGAAAGAAATATGCTTGCTAAATTAAAGTATTTTTTTTTTATAATAGTATATAGAAATTTGTGTATACAGTAACAGACTTCTTTTTTAGTAGTAGTACGCAAAGGAAACTTCCTAAAATCAATATTTAGCACAGACATTTATGTTGCAATGCTTTACCAATATCTTGCATGTTATTATGAAAGCAATCATGTTTTGTTGTCCCTGAAAGGTGCTCCAGAATCATATAAAGTTGTCACGAATGGGGCACTGGTAGGACGTTCACGCCGGTTCAAGGGGTTACTGCTGGTGTTCCTATTTTGTGTACCTCTACTGCGTCCTTCGTCTCCACAGGAACAACATCCATTATTTATCCCTCGTCTTCTCTCTCCTGTTCCCCCGGGGACGAGAGGAATCCGTGTTTTGGAGATGTACTGTTTCCCAATGCCTGGCTCGTACATCCCTAACCTACATGTCTATTAGATATGGCCCAGCCGAGCCGGAGATGTCAAGAGACTTGTATTCTGGCTCGGGTTGTATCAGCCTCAGTCAGTGTTAACGTAGTTCAGGGACACTTCTGGAGGTCCTCTGTGTGTATGTGAACTTTGGCCTTGAAGACCTTCCAAGTAACCCCTCATTGCCAACACAAGCGTGGCGACCGGATGTGCCTTAATTAAACTTCTGAACTGGTGATAAGAGGTCAGAATCACAGGTTACGAGGTTTTCTGCTGTTTCAAGTGTGTGTGTAGGCGTCTGCTGTGTGCGTGAGTGTATTTATTTATTTTGAGCTCCACTGACTTAAGAGTTGGAGCATCTGTTAGTGCAAGTACGCGAATGGAAAAACTGAACAAAAGTGCAGTAGTTTAGAATAAAAATAATTAAATATGTGTGTGTGTGTGTGTGTGTATAGAAATAGATAGACAGATAGATGCATATATATATAAAAAAGTACTATCATTATTTATAT
>JAUCNO010000795.1:8756825-8796782 GCA_032353835.1 Enteromius viviparus | reverse complement strand
ATATATATAAATAATGATATCAACCGTATATTTGCAAAAAATATAATGAAAAAAATCATCAGGTTGTATGATGATGTTATCATGCTTTTATTGTGCTCCATTGTGTTGCTTTTTTCTTTGTTATTTTTTAACCTAATTGCAAAAACCCAACTGCTGTTTGATTGGGGTTAATTGTTATCAGTTTTTGCTTATTAACTCTTAATATATGCGTATACATACACACTCACAGGCACTGTATATTTAAAATTGAAATCTGAAAACTCTGCCACTTACATTGACTCATCTTAGATAAACTTTGGATATTCTGGCAGTAAATGTTAAAGAATGTGCAAGTTTCTTTACTTAATAGACCATTTATGTGTCTTTTTTTAATTTGGTTCACTTGCATAACTGACACCACTGTATGTATTATGCTTCTCTTTTTACTCACCAAAGCCAAATTTTGCACAATTTGGTGCTTACAGACTGTTAATTTTGGAACCTGGTAACTATTCATATAGACCTGTGTTTATCTTTTACTAGTTACAGTATTAAAGTATAGTATGAATAGTGAAAGCTAATAAAGAAAGCGTACAAAAACAAGTTTTGGCAGATTGATCTGCTCTCTAGTTATTTATATATATTTAGAGAGAGAGAGAATACGAAGTGACTGTGTGTCTGAGGCAGCTGTCTCCATCTGCCTGTATGTACGTGTTGTCCTGTTATTTTTGCATATGAACTGCTTGTCAACCCTTGCCACTGTCTGAGATCTCCTCTCTCTGAAGCTGTGCATTGTAACCGCTCTTGGGGCGAATCCCGCTGTAACTCGGCTCAGATGTCTGCTCCCAATCTTCCTGTTAGGTCAACCAAGAAACACATCCAATCTGCTGTCAGAAGCCAAACCAAGGGCCTTCACAGCAGGCCTTCACCACCAAACGACACACGGACCACTGTCTGTGCCTTCTTCCCCCTAACATCAATTAAAGCAAGGCAGTAATTTAATCTGACAATCACAGGCTTTGAGTGAGACAGGTTGAGATGTCACAGAGATGACCTTTCTGCCCACATGCAGCCAAGAGCTGTCTTTTGCCTAGGCCTTTGTAGTTTGTTAATGAGATATTGATTTGAAACAATGCACTAGCAAATTTTGTCGAGATTAGCTCCATGCTAACAAGGTCACAGCGCTGTCACAGTACAGTCTCGTGTTTATCAGCACCATACCTCCACCTCCTTTATTTAAGAGCCCTCTTAGGGGGTCTGTAACCCCCCCCCATGCCTTTTTTCATTTCCTGTTTTCCATAAGCATGTTGATATTCTGCCCACATCTTTCCCGTTGGCCTCGTTTGTCATCTTACTGGCGTTCGGTGAGCTCGCTAGTCGTTAATTACTTGTGATTTTCAAGTCATCTCCTTGGTTCGTGTTCTCTCCCCCCTTTTCCCCTCTGCTAGATATGAGGGCTCCTGCCGCGGTCACACTCTTTTCTGAAGGAGCACCTTGTCTGGAACTGGCCAGGTGTGGACGGCAAATCTGCAGGAAGTGAGTGCCAGTGCTCATTTTGCCAGCCTGAGGCGTCTAGTGTTCCATGCACACTAACGGCGCTATCAGGAAGTCCACGCGCCGCCATGAAACCCAGCCTCAGCCTTATCCGAGTATACAAACCCAGCACTCACACTGCCAACTTTCAAATCCCTCAGCATTATCGGCTTTCCCAGACTCCTATTTCTTACTATCAGTCCACGGTCTCTGTAAACGCTAGCCATGTGGAGTTAGCGACAGGCTAACGGACGTTTGAGGCACTTAATGTGAATCTCGGCAAACACCGGGAAAGTCGGTCCACATTCTAATGGCTCCGTTGATAATACTAAACACGCAATTACCTCTTTGGATTGTTTAACGTTTAATCGTTTAACTAAATGAAAATAATCCCATGTTCTGTTGAAAAGCTACTACTGGCCATTGAAATGAGCTGAGAGGATTGTGTTTGCCCAGTGCGGCTAGAGCGAGTTGTTTTGTTAGTTCCAGTCCAGCTTTTTAAAGGTGATGCTTTGTAATCGGAATGTTGGGAAAACAAAAAAAAAAGTTCTTGGTCTTATTAGGACAAGTAGTACTTACAGACTACAGATGAAAAGTAATGTTAATTCGGTACTTGATTTAGATAAAACATTTATTGATTGTATTACTTTCTGTGGTTCTGACTGAAGTACTCACTCAAATTGCTACTTGTGGTTTGTTTGACAAGCAGCTGTTTTTGGAACAATCCCATGCGTACAGTATGTGTTGTTTGTATTGCAACTTCATCTGAGTGCACAGGTGCAGTCTAGGCAATTAGCATTGCATATTATATTAAAACATCAATATATAAACAACTCTGAAAGTAAATTCTTCAAAGCTGAATTGCACATTAAATTAATTTGGTAATATCTGTAATTGCATTCATAGTGTTATTATGTTTTGATTATAATTCTAACTTTTAGAATTTTGTTTACTATTTTTAAACTTAAAAGCTTTTTAAGATTTGAAAAGATGTACACTTGCTTTTCTTTTCAGCATCAATAATAAGAAATGATAAAAGCATCAAATCAGGATATTAAAATAATTTCTGAATGATGACTTGGAGGCTTGAATGAGGATGAAAAATTGAACTTACAGGAATAAATTACATTTTTCTATATATTTTATAGAAAACCAATAAATGTTGCTTTTAAAGAAAGAAGGTTATTTTTGCATCATTGTTTAGAGCCTAGTTTTATACATGCACGTGGTTAAGTTTTAGTGGTTTTATATGTTTTATATGTGATAGAAAAAAGAAAAAGAAAAAAAACATTAAATGAGCAATATGGAGTGAAATATAAGAAGAAGATTGTCTTCTTTTTTATTTATTTTAAATCCCAGCTTATTATGCTTTCATTGATTACTATGACATACATATACTGACTTTTAGTTTCTATGTGCAATGTGAGACAAAGAGAGCGTTTGAGGAACTTATCCATATGTCCACACGTACTGTTTTCAGATACACTGAAACATGAGCAACAGGTCTGCACACTCTGGAGTCTTCCAGGTCTTGCACATGCATGGATGAGATGAAGGCTGACAGCGAGAGAGAGAGGGTGAACCTGTCACCAGGAACTGGTCTCTATGGACGTATTGTTTCGCAGGAGCTAATTAACCCTAGGAAATAATTACACAAATATGCAAATGCTGTTTAGATAAGTGTGGGCTCTATCAGAGGAGGTAGTCAATCATAGGGGAAGGGTTGGAGGGAGTCGGCGGTCTGTGTGTGCTTGTGTGTACGCATGGGCCAGGTGTCAGACTCTGTGCCAGGGTGATAAGGGGAGGGGGATGTTACCTGGTTTTATGTGGCATCACCCTTGTGCCATAGTGGAGACTTCATTTATTGGAAAAAAAACACTCTTATGCACAGATAGAACAGCGTACAAGAACAGTTTATTTGCTCCACTATAAAATAACCTTCTAAAATACATGTAATTGCATTACTTCTGTGTAAATATTTCCTTTTTCATTTTGTGGTCAGAAAAATGTTTTTTTTTTCCCCACAGTTGTTAAAACTGTTTAATAAATAAATAAATAAAATTGTATAATTATATATATAAAAAAAAGAAAAGCTGCCTTTGCTTTTATGCTGCATGACTTTAAATTTATACATGTTTAATAGTTCTGTTATCTATTATTTAAAATACTATTTTGCCCATTTTAATTATGTAGTATATAGACTCGAGAGTGGACTCTACTGCTTTGTTCCTGCCCACATGGCATTGGTTACATCAGCAGAATAATATAGTTTGTTCCAGAGGCGGAAAAAGTTCTTATTTTAATATAAGATTGGAAAAACAAGCATTTTTTCCCCTCTCTTTAATATCATGTGTTAATAAATCGTACACAATAAGACCAGGGACTGTTATTTAGTGAGTGGATGTAAACGAATTACCGGCCACCGCATCTCTTTGTGTCCATGTGTCCGGGCTTGCGTGTGTGAGCACCGAGAGCTTTATGAATATGAAATGCGCTGCACTGTGATGATGACTCAGCTTCGGTTCTTCAAAACACTTTGATGTCTGAGGGTGCGAGAGAAAGACATGCAGACTCGTCCCCGTTTTCACCGCCCTGCACCCACCTCCCAGCCGTCCAAGGAGATCTGGGCTCAGCGCTTTCCGCCAGTTGCATCACGCCGTAACCCCCCCTCCCACCAGTCTGTTTATTTACTTTCATATTTGTGTCCCCTCGCCAACACAAGCTATCTCGGTGACAGGAAATCTCTTCCCTCCTGCCAACTCCTTCAGCTCTAATTCACTTATTATTGTGCTTTTCAAAAAGCTAATCAATGTGGGAGAGCTGATGCAAGATCATGAGAGAGAGGCTAAACACAGGGCAAGGCTGCAAACTTTCAGGAGCTGATTGCGACAAGGCCAGCTCTTTATATCATGCAGCTGTGTAACTGCCGTATTGGCCGTTTTATGTCACCGTCACCTACGTTCGCTCACTTGTTGCTAGCGATTTTCCTCTAATTTAGCTGTTATTCTGCATTTAAACGATTGCTGTATTTGCAAACAAACACGCAGATCGATGTTGCATGCGCCAGTGAATGAATGAATGCCCTTTTTCTTCTTTCTCTCTCCCGCCTCGCATTCGTAGAGCGTTATAACCCCAGGCCAGTGTTAATTACAAGTGTTGTGTTTGTGCCCTGCTTGTGTGACCTTCCCATGTAGGCCGATTATGTGTTTATCGCTCGTATAGAGGCCGTATTGATCAGTCAGCGGGGTACAAATTAAGATTTAAACTTGACGTCACACAATCTATTGAATTTTGCATTGGAGGCATTTGCAGTATGCAAGATCCATTGATTGAGTAAGATATATTTAACTGAGTGAATGTGGCTGTGTGTGAGTTTATGAGTGCAGTTTTCAGGCTAACTATAAGGTCAAACCTTTATTTTCTAAGAGTAAAAATGGTATGTATTGTACTGTTTTTATTTTAAATGAATACAGTTATTAATTATCTGAATGTGTGTCTCTAAACCTTTCCACAGACTTTCATTTAGACCCCCTATTATAAAAATCCCATTAAAATTTTTCAATGAAATTTGTATTCTCATTCCCATTTTCTTTTTACAGGAAAACAGCACTCCTGAGGATCACACACTCTATGTTTGGGACCACTTCATCTCTAAATCACTTGCGAAAAACATCTTCGTGGTGGCACACAGCTATGGCGGCTTGTCATTCGTGAATTTGGTAAGAATTTGTTAGAGGTTATTATTATGAAAAGCCCTCCCCCTCCACCCCCTCAGCACACATACAGCTGTCTTCACCGGTGGGAAAAGCAGCAGAAGAGAGAGCAAAATGATTAAAAATAAATAACGCTTAGTTTCTTTGAGAAAGTGCTGCTTTTGTAAACAATCCAGTTCATCCTTGTCCTAAGGCGTTATCCACTTCCTTGAACAGGAGGGAGGGATGAAGAAAGAATGAGAAACTGCAATGAGAGCTACAGCTCTGTTAAAGCATGTAGACAAGTATGAATAACATCAGACCCTGAGAGAAAAGAGAAAGAAGTCATAGTCTTTAGTTAAAAAAAAAATTGCAGCCCAAAAATATAAATAGAAGAAAATGCTTTAATTATTACCTAATAAAAACATATAATAATAATTATTTGTAATCTAATAACACATTATAGATAGATAATATAGACATCATTATGTTCAGTGCCTTTCATGAATTCCCCATCTGTTGGTTCTGTCATTTTCTTGGCCTGTTCAAGGATAGTTAGTTTTTTTCCCCTTACACATAAATCTTATGTTTGAGAAGATCTCCATCAGGTCAGAGTATTGTCCTGCATTAAGTTCACTGTCTTCTTGCATTCTCTGAAATAGTTCCAATGTTTGAAGATAACTTCTTCCAGAAAATGGTAATAGTTGGGAGTTGGTTTTCAGTCCTTCTATCACCTGAAAGGCTCCAGAGGTGTACTTCTGGAAGCTCCAGGGGCCTGTTTCAGTAAGGAGGTTCAAACTTAGCCAGGAGTTTTAAAAACTCAAGAGTTTTTGGTTTCAGAACAGGTGATCTGAGAAAGGTCAATCAACTCTGAGTAGACTAACTCAGAGTTAAGCATGTACAAAGCGACTCTAAAAAGCTATTATCAGTGGAGCGCAGATATTTCGAGTCACCATGGCAACATCTGAAAAAAGAGGTCGGCATTTTTTCCTTCAGCTGTATTTGATGTCCTCATGCAAAGTTATAGCAAATATGAGCACATATATTTAAAAATAAATGCAACAGCACTGCATCGGCGAAACACAGACAGTTAGCGTGGAAAAACATAGCTGCTCAAGTTAATGCGCAAGTTTACATTTAAAGTATTTAAATATTTAAGTATGATAAAAAAATTAGTAATTATTGACTTTTCACTTGAAAAAGTTGGGAATTGGCCGAAATTTTATTTCAGATGAAATTGCATTGAATCACATAAAATAGGCTACTGCATAGTTTCTACAACAAATTTGACAAAACAAGAATGCATATAACCTCAACTTAATGATCAGTGGAAATGTTTAATGTAAGGTTCCCACTTTTACACACAGTGATCAGTTTAAGATAACATTTCACAAAGTTTTAAAAGTGCACTTGTGTGTCTGCCTTTTTTATTGATCAAGTGGTAGAGGTTGATATGACATTTAGGAAGTAAGCAGTACTAAAAATAGTTTTTAGAATGAGTAATAATCCCATTAATCTAGTTACAGTACATGTCCCGGCTGAAGAACAGTGAATTGAAGCTAGTTATTTATTTTTTGCAGTGATATCAAAGGTAAATCTCAAAACGATGATATTGAATCTAATTGTAATTTTAATCCTGTAAATCCTGCTGGTATTAAAAGAACCTCCCCGATACAGAAAGCTTTTATTAGCAAAGAAACGTAAAGCTGCACATAGTATCTACTCGGATGTAAGAGCACGGCTACGATGGGTAATGTTAGTTTTGTAAGAACGGATTAGATTAAGGATACTGTATATGTAATTGATAGCAAGTAATTCTCAAACAAAAATGCAACGTTATGGGGAAAAGACAAAAAAATCCACTCTTGGTCTCAAAATCCTTGTCCGACGTAAATGTAATTTTCTTCGAATTAATACAGCCTCTTCATCTATGGGATTCTCCAAAAAAGGACAAGCCATTCTCGTAACTTTGTTCTTTGTGTGACTGAAATGTGGGCATTGAATGACTAAGGCTAAGGAGAGAAATACTGCATCGTCTTTTAAAAAAAGGGGAGGAGACCGACAGAAACCGGTAAGCATCCTGCTCCTGACCAGGTTAGGTTTACAGTGTAAGTTACCACGGGAACTGACTCTGAGTAAAAGTTACCTCTCTTTCAGAAACAGGCTTGACTTACCCTGCTTTCTCGAGTTTGACAAACCTGCCATTTTGAAACGGAAAACCCAGAGTTTCTTTTATTTCAGGGTTAACAAACTCTTAATCTCTTTTCTGATACAGGCCCCAGGTGTGTTTGATGTCTGGGTAGTGGTGGCACTAGATGCTAGGTTCTTAGTGGCATCACGTTTTATTCTTTTACTGTAAATGTGCACTTTTGTGTGTCTCTTCTGAACAAGTTTTTCATCTCGCTAAATGTGCTTTAGTATGTTTTGAAGTCATTGATTGTGAACGGAAATAGTTATTATATTTAACACGATCAGTCTCAAGGAAGGACTATAGTGGAGATAAAGAGCTATTATGTGATTTACAAGACTTGAAATATAGTGTATAAGTCTTATGAGCTACTCTGTCAGTGCTATATTGTTCATGACAGCTACTACTTCATTATATGACACAAATTTTTTTTTGATTTTTGTTTTAATGGATGGAACTCAGTCATGCATTTTCCCATTGACCCAAAGAGTAAATTATTTGATGAACAAACAAGTTATAAATTGTTTTCAGATATATTCCCTTTGTTACATTTACCTCTGGGGTCGAAGGTCAGGTATCTCATCTCAATCTTTAGTCTAGGTGTGTGCATTGTAAGGACAACTTCTCTCAGAGCACTCGGGCTAACCTTTGACCTAACATAAACACACACTTTCTTCTTCTTACACACACACACACACACACACACACTCCTGCACCTACCTGGGAACACTTTTCATGAACTCGTTCCAGTTTTCTTTTAAAGTGAAAAAAGGGAGGGTAGAGCGGATGGCCACGATTTAGCATTCCTCTGATAATTCCAGGAATATGTGTTTTTATCTGAAGCAGGAGTCTCTGTGTTTTGTAATTTGAATATAACTGTTAAATATTTATGTGGCGTTGTGGCCGTGACAGCCCCTTTGCTGGTGGAAGCATGGCGGTCTTCCTCCAGAGATCTGTTTAGCCGCCTTTCTCTGATGCATCCCTGTTTTTCCCCCTTTTCTCATTTCCAAACGCTCACACACACACACATAATGCTCACTTACACACGCTATTTCATATACAAACCATGATTGTGTCTTTCATTGGTTTGGTTACATCTGGTATGGAGTGGCAGGTATATTCTAATGAACTGGATGACTGGAGGACTGAACTTAGTTTATCAAACTTATGAAGGATGTATAACATCTCAAGTCAGGACTGCTTAATTATTTCAGCTGTTTGACATAAATTCACTGGTAATTCCTCAAGAGGAACTTGAATGAAATAAGTATTTGCAGAGTATTATTTCAGTTTTTATTTGTTTTTTTTATTATTTTAACATACATATTAACCTTAATCCATGAGAGGGCCGGTGACTTGGTGTGAATAGGCCTTAGTAATGGTTCAAGGTGAAAGGAATTAAAGGTGGACACAATATCTGAGATGAGGAGAAAAATCCTTAGCTCGTCATAACAGATTGCCTAAAAACAGGCAGTCTGTGGCTTAATTACTGCTCCCTTTAACTCCTAACAAACACGTTTCTGATCAGGCACATCAAACACAGGCGGATTAATGTGTCCAGCATGTTGCCTCTCTCTCTCCCTCTCTTTCTTTTCATTGAAATTCGATTTCTCTTCGAAGGCAGTATGTAGTAATTATAGATACATCAAAGTGTGCCTTTAAGTAAGAGTGGTGCGTCAGGGTTGGATAGCTTTATGTCAGGACTCACTCTTCCATCTCTGTGTGCATGTTTCAACTGCCTCTGTTTCTTGTCACATATCTGTGCCATGAATTCAGAGTTTGAGGAGACTGTAGACAAACTGTTCTCTCTTCACTCTCTGACACTGTTTTTCCTTCTTCTGGCTCTGTGGCTGCATTGGAATTCAAGTTGCTTCATAGTATGTACTGTGTTTGATGTTATGAACCATTAATGTTCAGTATGAATGCACTACCAGATATGCTACATCCACAATGTTGGCATTGTCCTGTAGCTCGTATTCATCAATCTGTGATTAGTTATGGAAGTGACATTATTCTGGTTTGTATTCCTTATCATTCTGGATACTTAAAGTAACCTTTTCATTACACATTACATTATCTTTAACCACATTTCGTCATAAACATTCAGTAAGTGAACTGATTTAAGTCTCACAAACCGTAACCTTGCTTCAGTCATTTAAAGATCCGACTCTTTATAGTCATAGGTTTGGGAATTTTACTTTACTAATTGTGCATTGTGTGTTATACTTATTAAAACAATTTGACTCATTAGAATAATTTGTTTGGTAATTTTACTATACTAGTTGTGCCGTATGCATTCGATTTATTAAGAAGATTTGACGCATTAAAATAATTTGTGCAGTCTGTTTTTGATTCATTAAGATTAGACTCAATAGAATCATTTATGAATTCTTACAACATTAGTTGTGCTTTCCATGTTCGAATCCCTAAATAGAAAGACTAATTAGGATTCGTTTTTTTTTGGGAATCGTAATACACAACTTTGTTTGACTGCACTTATTTTTGGGCTGTCTGTTTCACAATGGATATTTAGTAACATTTTTTGTGGTGCGTTTAATAAATATCCATGCTAATAAAATGTAATTCGCGTCATGTGGTGTTCAATCCACATCAGTAAAGGAATGCTTGTTTGAAAACAGTTTTGCCCTACTTTTTTCCAAATCTGTTGACTCATTGCAATCATCTGCACCCATTGGATAGTAAAATGTACACTTCAGAATCTCTTAGGTAATTTCTGTTACATTTTGACCTGCCACTCGATGTCCAGTGTAAAATTTGGGTCCTGAAGCGAATCCATTTGTGATGCACTCCCCTTCATCTCATCTGATCACACCTGTCCCAAATCCTTCTACTTCTCCATCTGATCTTGTTTGATTGCTGCAGCAGTTGCTTTCATCTATTAGTCTAGCTGGAGGCCTGTCGGAGCAGCCGTCAGGGCAGAGCTCAGCTCTGCGTAACCTTTCTGACTCTCTGCCAGTGAAAAGAGCGGCCTGATTGGAGAAGATGGGGCACATTATGTAACGAGTTATGCAATCATACATCTGCCTCCCAGTGCAGCAGTGTGTGGGTGCCCACAGCTTAGATGTAATAAATGGATCAAATGTACATGTGTCATTAGGTGTCGTTGTGCACTCACAGATTCAGGTAAACACACCTGTGTGTGTGGAACAGGATATTAAATCCTGTCATTGTAAGTTACAAGGAATGAGGTATTAAATGGTTTTATACTGTAAACATAATTGTTTGTCCCTAATGGAGAAGCATTAAAGCTCAGATTCTCAAAAACCACTTGACTCTGAGGTGCTGCAGTCTAGAGTGCAAGTGTCTAGCTTCTCTTCTTTACCTGAATTATGAATCTTGGCCTGTAGCACTAACACAAAGACAACATTTTTTCAAGGTTTCTTATGCTGTTTTGCTGGTTTGTCTTAATACTTTAAATCTTGAATCTACCCTTGTTTCTGCCTTTTGCAGTCTGGAGAAGTTGACACTAGTTGCTGACACACCCATTCTTCACTTATTAGTTGACAGATTAAATAGAAAATCACGTAGTGAATTATATTCACATTATTTTTTTATTCCATCCAATCGGAGGATATCAAACATGCTTAATAGTTTCATAATGTCTTCTAGCAAAAAGTGCTTGTGTGTGTGTTTGTTGTGATCAGATTGACTGTTACGTCTTGCAGTGTATGATCCTCGGTCCAAATAAATGTATGATGCCAAGCATTTTAAAACCTCTCCAGATTTGAAAAGTCATGTAGTGTATTCCAGCCATAAGAGTGAAGTCTTAAACGCCGCTCTGCTGACAGCTTGGAAAAGTGGGTCTGATATCTTGCTGATTCACTGGCTGCAGACTGATGTGTATGAAACATTCACAACTGCAGATATTTCTTTTTTTTTTATTAGTATGGAAAACAGTTTTGATGCTTACTATTTTTATGCAAAATGATTCGTTGATGGATAAATAGTTGAAAATAACAGCATTTAAAATATTGAAATCTTTTGTAACATTATAAGTGGCTTTACTTATTCACTTTTAATCAAATGAATGCTCCTTTTTAAGTGCAGCTATTAATTTAAGTATTGTATCCATATATTTAGATTCATTCAATTGTTTAATTCCAATGAATGTTCTGATGTTGACCGGTTCTGGTGTTTATTCTGTAAACCGATTGAGACTTGTTGATGTTTGTTTGAGCGCTGATGATGAGGTCTGACAAGGTGTGATGGTGAACTGGGTTCAAGTCCTGATTGGATGATTCCCACAACACTTTTTTTTGGACCTCAGCAATTTTTTTTCTTTGCAGAATTCTCCTGATTAACAGCAGACAGGCTTCCCAGACCTGTGCGTGGATCATTTCTGTATAGCTTGAAAAGAGATCCTGACAATCAACATTGTAAAAGATTTCCCCCCACTGTAAATTGCCTTTTTCCTTTTAACCTCCTCCCAGGCATTGTTTTCTTTATCCGCCTGTTTGAGCCATTGTCTGTTATTTATTTATTTATTAATTTATTTGATTTATGACGGGCCGCTTCAAACCCAATTTTTCCCCCCTGGACTTCTGTTGGGAGGGATTCACCAGAGAGAGCGCTTTGACTACAGCTCAGCAGTGGCTTATTTATGTATTTCCGGCTCATTTTGTCATTAATTTCTGTTTGTTTTTAGAAGATGACGAGCAATCTAGCATGCACAGATTGCTGTTGGAGAATAGAAGACCTTCCGCATGCGGCTTTTAATTGATATCAATTTGCCGTCCAGGTGTGTTACGCTGAAACAGGGTCACAGAGGGGGTGGAGTTGTGTGCGCGCTGAGAATAATTAGCTTTCCATCTCACTGTCTACATACACAGCAGATCTATTTCATGGTATTTTTGGATATAAATACTGTACCGCACCATCTAAATATACAACTAATGCATTCAGGATGCTTACTTTGAGTGGATTTTCTCCTGTAAATTTTTAGAAACAACTTTTGTTGCTGACTGAAACTAGTTCGTAATATGTTGAAGACTATATTATTAGTAATAATAATGTAAATAACATTAGCAATTCAATATAAAATCTGCATTTAATACAGCATTACAGTAATTATTTTGTACCGGTAATGCAGAATTGCTTATTTTTTGTGGCCAAGTAGTTATGTGAGTTTAAAGTGTGGGTGTTTGTGTTTATCATGAAGGAAAAGTAAGTGTCAGCTGTTTTGGGTTAAATGAGTTCTGACGCTGCTCAGTAAATGTTGTTAGACGTTTTTATGAGTATGTCTGTTCATTACAGTTCCACCTCAAGAGAACATTATATTAAGCATATGGCACCTTGGTAAAATGGAAATTGTAGCTGCGGTTTATTGGCTATATAAAGACAGTATAGATACTCTATCTGTTAAATATTACAAAGACGAACAGATCTCCAGGCAAGATCTTCTGTCTTATGAACACATTGTTTCTCACACACAGCCACTTCAATTTTTCACAATGTCAAATCCAAAAGCACATCAATGGAGTTTATTCACGTTATGTTGTATGACAGTTATTGTGTCACTCTCGTGTTTAGCACAAACCATTTTTTCACTTCTATTTGTTGTCTGTGATTTATATTTGCATGTGTGTTGTCTTAATTCTGTTTCTTTATTATATATGGAGTGTATTATTTCAGTTTTTGTAGAGTAAGTCTGATTTGGCTTATTCTCATTGTTTTGCGTCGTCTTAATTCTATTGTTCTCTGTGTCATTTGTGTGTATTATGGCTCTTTTGTTGTATTTCCACTTATTGTGCTGCGGTTTAATTCACTGTTGTATCACTGTCTTATTTCTTTTGCGTCTTAAAGTGCTTTAATTTTCAACTTTAGTAATGTTGCGTGTCCCTTGCGCCTGCCACAGTTCTGTGAGGTCAACCTTATGCATTTAACTCAGGCTCTCTCTCCGTCTGTCTCTCTCCCTCCCTCCCTCTCTCATTTTTTCCTCCCCCACTTCATCTTTTCTCTGTCACTAGCTTAATTAGCCGCTGCTTGTTAACAGGCTCAGAGAGTTTAGTGCATAAACATGGATGGAGGGATAAATTCACGCTGAAACGAGCGCACGATAAGAGAAATCACCCCGCTCCACTATTTCTATAAATAAACTATCAGCAAACGCCTGTGTGGAGTGGCCTATCTTCACACCGACGATAAGACACGCTCCAGGAATGTGTGCGTCTTTGTGTCCAGAATACACTTTGAAGTGAGAAGAGACTTTGATTCGATGTGTAACTCGTAGATTGTGGCGTGCGCGCCAGTGTTTATGCGTCTGTGCTGACATAGACGTGTTTGTTATGCCTGCTTATTGTCTGTCATCTTCTGTGTGGTTCATCTGGACGAAATCATTTGCATGTGAATGTATATCGCTATGAGTACCGCCTAATAGAATATGCAATTATGTATTACAATAAGCCATTGAACATCCGTGATGAGCCCTGTCATGGTTTGACAGACATATTTCAGACGTCTGTTTGACACTTCATTTCGTCCCATGCTAATGTAAAATAGCCTTTATATAGTTGTTTTAGCATTCTGTTGTGTTTAGCATCTATGTCACGGTACCGTTTTGAATACTTCAGCCTAATTTCCAAGTCTAAATGTACCAGTGTGTGAATGCTGTCCACAGATAACGACGATATTTAAGTGTCCGAGTTAATCAAGTACATCTGTCTCGATGTACAGATCGAGCTTTTTGCTTTCACACATCTGCCTCTGCCGCTAGTTAAAGAGTTCACAGTGAAATCTTAAGGGGTTCATCATTACATATTTAGTGGGTAGGCATCTGATATAGCTGTAAGGTTTTTAATGCAGCGCCCCATTGATCTGACGCACATGTCGGCTCCCGGGGTTACTGGACGTGCCTCCATTTGCATAAGGGCCCTGGGCAAGGTTCCTCTCATGCATTGATTGGCTTGTCCTAGGGAACCTCGCATCGCCTCCCCACATTGATCACTTTGTTTTTTTTTTCCCTGAGATGGTGCTATGCAGAGTTCATCTCAAACGCATCCTCCCCAACCTGCAGGATGAAGGTGTGTGGGAGAGGGAAGAGGAAGAAACTTTGCCGCCAATATCTTAATAGTTGCTGCGCTGAGGGCTACCAAGAGCGAGCGAAGGGTCATGTGATGTGTATTCATGTCTGGGTTCAGGATGGGGTTTTCGTTAGCGCTTAGTCATAAACTCACACATTGTGTTCGCTTTAGATTTGTTTTGCTCTCTCTAAAGTCTGCTTATAATGTTGGTAGTGGTTGCACTCAAAACAGTTGAATGTAATTTTTCACCTTCTGAAACAGTGATTCTCTACTATTTAGAAGTAGTGCTGCTGAATCGGCAACAACATTGAAAAAAAATTATCTATTTTGTAGGTGTTATGTGGATTTTTGTTTATGATAAGAGAAAACAACTTGACAGAATAATAGAGTGAGGCAAAAAATGGGATTGGAGACTGTCAGGAAACATAGAAACATGTATTGATAACAATCGGATTGTCCTTTTTTACTGTTACAGTATATTGTATTTTTTATGCATTACTATTAAAAGGCTTAAGTTTGTTGTTGATAACAATACAGTTAAAAAGCAGTTAATATTTGTTTAATGCAAGGATGCATTAAGTTAATAAAAAGTGACAGTTAACACCTATGATGTTTCTATTTAAAACAAATGCTGTCCTTTTGAAATCGATCTTAAATTCTGAATTGTTTTGATAAAAATATTAAGCAGCACAACTGTTTGCAGCATTGAAAATATTAAGATCTTAGCTTTTCTATGTCAGGGCTGCATCATATTTTAAAATGTACTAAAATAGAAGACATCTATTTTAAACTGTAATAAACAGTATTATTGATTTACTGTATGTTTGATCAAATAAAGTCACCCTTGGGGAGAAGACAAAACATAGCAGCCCACTGTAAATCTTACTGACTAAATCTTACTGAAGGTAGTCTTTCTAGTTTTGGGTGGCAAAATTATAGAGTTCTAAAACATTTCATTGTGTTTATGAAATATGTACTGTATAATTTCAAGAGAGATGAATGTAATTAAGAACATTATAGAGTGAAGGGAAACTTGCAGGTCATCTTTAACAGAGTTGAACATACCGCTCTTCTTCTTCCTCTTGATTTCCTTTTGGAGAGATTTGTGTGCTGCACATGACCTCAGGAACAATCAAATCCCTCTTTCACCTTTCTATACTTTTCCTTCCGTTCATCTCTCTCCCTCTGCGCCTACGGCAAGGTCTGCACACGGGACTAAGGGTAGTCAAGGAGGACAGCATCCCTCTCTCTTTTTCCTCCATCTTTCTCATTTGGTTTTCACCTTCTCTCTCTCTCTCTCTCTCTCTCTCTCTCTCTCTCTCATGCACACATTCTTTGTTCTTTCTGCTTGTGCTTTGTCTCCACTTCATAATTGGAAGCCCTATACTTTGTCCTAAACAAGCGTAACTTGATAGAGCAATAAAAGATAAGTCTTCTTTTCTATTTTAGTTAGTGTAAATTATTGTTGTGACCAAACACAAAAAGCTATGAGCAGCCTGTGAAGGGCATAAACCAAACAGTCTTGGTTACTATTGACATCTGCTGTCTGGACAAAATCTTTTCAAGTCATGCAGGTTTGGAATTACATGAGAGCAAATACAATCTTTGCATGCTCTTTGGCTTTAAGGAAAGGACTTAAATTTGACCAGGATGATCTAGAAAGTTAAAAAAAATCCATATTTTGGAAAACAAGGCTAAAAAACAGCTGTAAAAGTCCTCTCCTGAAAGGTAAACCACCACACTTTACAAATGTCAGTGAACCTCACCTTCAGAGGATGTCAAATATCAGTTTCTCCATGACTTTCAGATGTTTTACCTTCTCTGTATGCATTTTCCTACTCATTCTTCCCTCTCTCATTCAGCATTCTGGCTTTTCCCTCCATATGTGTTTTTAAACTGATTGAATGTCAGCATGTTTTATAGCGCCGTGAGCTCAACGAGTCAAGCATTTTAGGCCAGATTTCTCTCTGTTTCTCGCCACATGTCATAAGAGAGCGCATTCTGGGTATTCATAATATCACACATCTCCACGCGATGCTGATTATTCTATAGATCTGGACCTAAGGTGGAAGTCTGCTCGCCTCCGCAGTGCTCCTGCAGGGAGAGACACAAGCTTCCCCGTTCTGAACACGTAGTCAAATCCTGTTTGAATCTTTTACGAGACCTTTTTTTTTAAACTCTATATTTTAGTTATGTACCTGCGGTAAAACATATTTAATTTTTAAGCCCGGGAAGCCGACACTGAAAAGAGATGAACTGTTTTATGTGCCGTTTTAAGGTTTTATGTGCTGTGAATTACGGCGGGTTGTGTGAAATACTGGAGAGATGGTAAAGGGAGCATCAACAGCTCGTGGTGTTCTTTTGATGTCATCTTAAGACGTATGACTGTGGCGGTGGTGTGGGGCTGCATCCCACTGCGGATGCCTGTGGGTTTTTACTGGTCATAAAAGTATGTGCTTGCACAAACGCACACATACCTGAAGTCAGAGATGGAACCACCATGTATGTGAGATGTAGGCCCTCAGCTGAGTGGGACATTAATATGAGCAATGTGACTGAATCAGCATTGAGGAATTCCTCAAATAAAACCAAATGCACAATACAAAACTCAAGCTTTCATTGACAAACTCTTTGGCTTTCAATCACAAACTAGAAGTTTCAATTACATTATTGCCCCCGACTGTATTTTGTTCTCACACATGAAAACAGATTCTTAACATGTCTTCCATTGTTTCGAAAGATATGGGCAGCAGTTTTTTTTTGTTTTTTGTGGCACACTTGCAGCAATTAACACGCATTGCTTTGTTGACTATGCTTTTTAAGGCGTTTGTCGACGACATATATATATATATATATATATATATAAAATGGAGCTTCAGTCTTGTATGTATTTGTCTTGTTGGTCAAGACTCTTTTACGTCACTTTCTGAAGCTCAAGGTACCCCTTTTTAGTCACTTTTCGACGTGAAAAGTCGAATTGATTTCAGTTGTTTGGCTTAATGTAATGGTTTGCATGCTCCGTTAACTCGCTCACATCTCATACTGTTAACGTACTCCCATCCCGTAGAATGACGCAATCGGTCTCGACATACACTAGAGCCAATAGTATTTCACAACAGCGTGATGCGATCGATCACGAGACACACAAGAGCCAATGGCTTTTCCCAACCAACGTTAACGTAAGGATTCTTGTAGCAGCCTTTTTCTCGCACAGACTGCAGCAGCGCACAGGAAGTATACGGAATCAATCGTTCTGCCTTAAAATTTGGCTAAAAAGGGGTACCGTGAGTTTCAAAAAACGATGCTAAAGGGTCTTGACCAAGCTTGAAAATGTGAGTTGGAGTAAGACTGTGTTGTTTATTCAGCCTGCTCTCTCACACCTTTAAAAAGCTTCATTACATTCTACTTCTTATCTTGACAGTGTCAAAATTCCTCTATATACCGTTCCACAGCTGCCCCATCCCCCTTTCCCTAACCTCTTACCTTATACTCTCCCCCTTTTCTCCCTCATTTTCCTCCCCCTTCTCTGAATCTCTATCGTGTCCTCCTTAGGCTTTTCCTCTGTGATGCCACAACTCGATTTACCCCTCATCGCTGTCACTTTTTCTCTCTTAGGGGACACACATTCTTGATTTGGACTCATTTCACATTGATAAAAACACTAGGGGGCACTGCTTATCCTTTGTAACTGCTTTTGCATAGACTAAAGTGGATGAGACCAGTGTAGGTGTGTGTGTGAGAATGAGATTTCTTCACTTGCTTTTCCAATCTGCATTCACAGTTGAGCGGGACAGTTTACCCCATTGCCTGTTTTTCATTGTTTTTCTCTTTAGCTGTCTGTCTTTTTTTTTTTTTTTTCTCCTCACAACAAAATGAACTAATGTGATCTCGAGGATTAACCACTTGCCCATACTGCTTTTTACTACCTGTATTTTTGGTTTTATCCGCCTCAGCGGCCTTCAAAATGACCTGCCGTCTCATATTCAGGTCACATGTGTTCCACACACGTACACATACTAACAATAGCCTAGCGAGTTTATTTGACTCATCGATGACATTTAACTCAAGAGTGCGAGTTAGTCAGCACCTCAGACGACTGATTGCAATTCCGGAGACTTGGAAATTGAGACGCATGTAGTCATTTTGACGTGACAGTTCTGAATGATCAGACGTCCAAAACTAAGAAGAAAATTAAAAGCAACATAAAAGATACTTTATGATTCCTATAATGGACGCATCTCGGTTTGCGAACTCCATGAATATTACTCTTCACATCCAGAGGCGTCAAACACGACAAAGAACAAAGGAAACAGCAGAAAACTAGCTTCTCACTATTATAACCACAGAAGAAAAATGACAAGATAATCACTGCATTCGTACTTACCTTTATCAGCACATAAATGTCTTCCGTGGTTTCAAACTAAATAAATAAATGTTATTGTTTTGTTTTTTTTTCTCTCTTTTCTTGAATGTCCTCAGCTGTGGTTGGTAATTACCACACTCTGACAAATCGCTGACAGCAGTTAAATAGTTAAAAAGATAATTCTGCAGTAAGTGGTGTATTAGGGGGAAAGGTCATTCTTGGTCTATTTAGTACGTTGAATCCCTTTCCTAGCGAAATCCAGACTTTGTCCCTTTGTGCTTGAGTGGCATGGGCTTTCTCTGTAATAACATCCCTAGTAATGGGCCATAATAATAGATATTGTGCTAATCAGAAAGTATACTACTAAGTATAGTAATAAGCATCGAACTGACAACTATCAATAAACAGATTGTAGGACAATGCTACTTTTTATTTGGTTGAATGCTAATTACTGCAGTTGGTTTTGCGATATATGTGTTATTTGTGTCAATTAAAAAATCATTACTGTGTCCTTTTTAAGAGTCTTTAAAGGAAATTTAGATATGTGTAACTTCTAAGATTAATAACGCTCTTGGTGCTTTGGTGTTTTTTTAATGCTAAAGTAACTTTTTTTTTTATTTTGCTTGACCATTTTTATTTCTCATTTGTTTTTAAATCAAGATTTAAATAATAGATGCTGTTTTCATATTCATTATTAGCAAATAAAGAATAATTTAATATGAATTTTGTAGGACGAAGTATTTTTTCCTTCTTTCAGGCTGTCTGTGTGCGCGTGTCCATAAGAGTGTGTGTGATGAGGTTGTGAAGCCGTAATAGGTTTTTTTTTTTTTTCTCCAGCCTCTCTTACACACTCACCCTCTCTTCTCTTCAACTCCTGGTTAAAACGTAGCTGGTGGCTATGGGAAGTTAATTTCAGATTGTTATATATTTCCATTAATTTCGGCCGTCTGGTGCTGGACTGCCTTTGAGAACAGGGGTATCAGAGACTCATTTTTGGGGGGTTCAGGAGTTCTTTCCCTTCGGCAGGCTCGACAGAGCTTTAGAAACAGATAGCTGATAGGAGAGCGGTTTCGTCACGTTCATTAGCCATTGGTCCCCTTTTATTTCTCCTCCAACTTGGAGTTGTGACTGAAAGGATGGGGTGAGTGCCTCAGAAAGTTTAAACAAAACGTCTCTTCTGAGAGCCCATCTGAAAAAGCCCCGCAGCTAATCTCAACGCAGGAAAAAAAAGGGGAGGTTTGGCCTGACACTGACGTTTGAAAGCGTACATCCACTCACACACACACACACACATTAGCGAGAGCTTCTTTCATACACACCCACGTACTTAGAATCATATACAGACAATACGCAGTTGTAGCATACACACACCTGACCTCCTGGTACACTCTGAAACAGGCGAGGAAACTCCCTTGAGGTTTCAAAGAGGCTTAGTATTTTCTTTTCTTCTCGAGTGGCTAAAGTGCACGCCTTTTTCGTTGTTAATAAAACGTTTTTTGTTTCAGTACTTTACTTGCTTTTATGTTTTCCTTTGTGAAGACAAACGCATTGTTAATGTTATGTCTGGTCACGGTCTAAAGCAGACATAACATGTAAATATGTAAGTATTTAGACGGTAAATATCTGACTGTTAAGTTTTAGGGTCTGGTGCTATTTTCCGGTCACAGTGTTTAATATTCAGGATTAATTTCTGGGCTTGAGCAGCTTTTATTGATATTCTGTCCAAAGTGACCCTTATAAGGATGTCATATTCCATGTGAAGCAGTGTGTACTTAACATTCATCCAAATAATGGTACTTTTATCATCGTGTGTACTCTCCGCAGCTGTATTTCTGTCAGACGTGCACTCTGCTCTGCTAGTTTGTCTCAGTGCGCTGACGGCGAGTTGGGCTTTCCTGTAAACACCTCGGGCAGCCTGACCCCTGTCTCTCCCGCCGTCTGCCTGAACCGGCCCTCACCTCCCCTGGCTGACGAGGCCCAGCCTGTACGTGTCAGTGGGCGTCTGAGTTATGACAGAGCCGCGTCTCCCTCTTCACTCCATCCCTCTCCGTCCCTCATTCTTCCAGCCGGGAGAGTCAATGATCCAAAACTCTGTTAAAACAGGGTCAGCCCCACATGTGCACTTACAGGGTGTCAGTTTAACCTGCTCAAAAATACTTACGGCTATTATTATAGCTTATAAATCATTAAGAAAGTTTAATTATACAAAATTTCATGGTGGAAATGTGCAGGATGACACATGGGAAGGAGAATTTAATGGGCCAGCAAGTCCCAGCACAGAGAGGGGAAAATATTGAGGTTAGCTTTCTATTTTATGGCACTGCCGAAAGGCTGAGGGAGACACATAGTAGGGTTTTGCCCTGTTGATACACATACTCTGAAATGTACCGTTCCCTCGTTTCAGTGCGAGAGTAATATCTACGCCGGCTTCGACAGTTTCAGAGGTGATGAAGATGTTGCTGCGATCGCACCTAGTACTATTCTTTAAGTAAAATCTCCCCTAATTAACACAAGACTTTAATTAGCCGTCGGGATTTCATCTGTCTTTGTGAGACATCTGCGCTCCACAAAAATAATGTACGACATTAATTTTGTAGGTGTGTTTTGAAGCACTTACGAATGATGTGATGACTTCAAATGTGGAGTTTGAAATGATTCCTTTGGATTCATAACTAATATAAATATAAAGATAAAAATATAATAATACAGATGAGTGATTCCTAATAATACTGTATGTAATATATTTTGTTAAGTCAATACTTACTAGGTTCCTATAGTAAATGAAAATTGGGAAAATGTCAAGTAACTGTAAAATTGTGAATTTTTTTTTTTTTTTTTTTTTTTAATTGTGGCAATTCATTCAGCATGAACACATTTAATTGTAAGCTTTTGACAGTACATGTTACAGTAAAGCAATTTATAATGTTACAGAAGATTTCACTGGAAATTGTTTGCCACAATTATTGGAGTTTTCTCCTGAGTTTGGAGAACACGTTATAAGAGAAAAGTCCAGATCACTCCAGATCATTCAGAATACCAGCTCCTTGTTGGTGCTTCTCCTCTTTAGTTCACTTCACTTATTTTCTCCAGGGTTCAGGTCAGAGGACTGGTACCGCCATTGCAAAAGCTTAATTTTTTCTCTACTCCTCACCATGTATTAGGAGGATAGAGAAACACATCCTCTTTCAGGCAGCTTTGTAACATTCCATGTTGATTGGAAATTCTTCATTATTTTCCTGATGGTGGAAATGGTAATTTTCACTGCTCTAGCTCTTTTTGTAAAGCCATTTCACTAACTGGTGAAGCTCAATTATCTTTTGCTTCACATCATAAATATATTCTTTGTTTTTTCTTGTGGTGTTGATGATTAGAGAATTCGGGCTTTGTTTTTCTTCCTATATATATATTTCTGTAAAACAAGAATCCATGGCTGGATATTTTCATGTCCATAATCACCCTGGAGTGCTCAAAATTGTGAATATGAATGGGAATTTACTTTATTTTGAGATATTTTACTCATAAAAAATTCTAAGGGTGCTAAGAATTGTGGTCAACAATATTAGAGAAAAACGTTATTTCATCACAAGAATTTCTCCCTAATTGCTTTAATTCAATGGTAGGTTAGAATTGAGTGATTTTTTTTTTAAATAAAAGATCAAAAGGGTAAACAATGAAGATTTATTTTCACAGCCACCTTTGCTCAGATTTTCCAAGGGTGCCAATGTTATTAGAGGACACTAATATTTTATATTACATTAAAATAGCAAAGAGTTATTGTAAATTATAATTACATTTCGCAATGTTACTGTTTTAAATGTGTTCTTTGTATTAAATAAGCTTGATCCATGCATCAATGTCAATGTATCATTGAATTTTATGATGATCAATTTTTAATTAATGAAATATTTTAATTTCAATAATTTTTTCATAACAGTATGGACACAATATGGCAAATTGAATTGATCAGTAGGTGTGGGAACCTTTCTAACATAATTGACATTGAAATAAGAGATCAGTTGAACCAGTGGCATCTGACCAATTGAAAACTATGTAAAATCAACAACTGCCCACCAACAGTTGTAGTCTGCTGAATGAGTCGCACTACATGTGAAAATACAAACAAAGAGTGAAGACACAAAAGGAGAGTTTGCAGTGATGATACGCACTCCCACACTTGTCGGTACAGTGTTCAGACTCCGCTCTCTCTCCAGGGTTCAAGGCATTGCAGGATCAATGCAGAACGGCTCCAAAATGAGGGGCCCCATCAGCCTTTTATCATCCAAACCGAGATCTCTCCTCATGGGCCCTGTGCCAGGCACAGCTGCTCCGGAGCCCCTCTTTCTCTGATGAGCACATAATACGCACACACACCCTGCTGGTACACTATCAGTGTGTTTACTACGCTATCAATATGTTTTTAGCATGGTAGGTATTTGAAGTTGAAACATATAGGAATATCTTTTAATTTGCCTCAAAGTTTCGAAAGGCCAGTTAAAGGCCATTACTTAAATTATTTTACAGCTTATTTGTTGCATCGAGAAGACCAACCATATTTTACAAATAAATCTTTATCAAAAGATTCTATACTAGTGCTGTGGTACAAATGGTAGTACTGTAAAAAAAAACGTGGCAGAATATAGGTATGTTTTGGTAAGCATATACTATTCCCCATAAACCAGGCCTCAAAGAGCTGCAAGCTTCAGGAGTCGCCTGTGTGTGGCCTTTTTTCGACAGTGACTGATGCCCAAGCGCACCCCACCCCTGTGCCCCCTTCACTTGCTCTTTCACTTATCCTGCCCCTGTGCTTCCCTCTTTCCTCTTGTTTTCCATGAGTGCAAGCTCGACACAGCATCGCTGCCTTTCCTGGCACGCCGCTCCTTATCCTCTCGCTTTTGTTTCCAGTAGGTGTCAAACGCTCACCGCTTGTGCTGTGTCAGTAAATATTTACCCGGCTTCCTTTTCCTCGCTCGCCTGCTGACGTGTGTATGTCTGTCCATGTAGCGTCGCCTGCTCGCCCCGTCTCCGCTCACAAGGGTCCACTGATACCCCATTATAGCCCTGCCTTTCCGGGACATCACGCTGGACCATGTCATCCTTTGCACGTGGCGTTCCACTCAGCGACAGGATGTAGAAGGGGAAGTTATCGCCACTCGCCGTCCACTTACTAGCAACCATAAATCAAAAACCGGTCGCTGTGGCGCCTATAAATGCAACGTACCTAGGAATATACTCTCGGCTGGATGCTCACAGGGGTTAGATATATCCACACCAACGCACACGCTGCCTCCCCAGGGCCTCATAGTGTCCTGGTGCTTAGGGTTTCCTTCCTGCCCCAAAAACAAAAGACAGGCAGGCGCTGAGGCCCAAGCTTCAAAGCAAGGGAAGGAGCGAGTGTTGTCTCTTCCTGTGCAGGGTGTCGGAGCTCCAGGGGCAGCTGCCGCTGTTTTCTCAGTTCAAGCGGGGGGCCAGAGGAATGAGGGCTGGCCTGTGCCCTCTTGGACCTGGAGAATGAAGAAAGGCCAGAACTTTCCACCTCCTTTGGAGCCCCTCTTGGCTCCAGAGGTTAGATGTCTTAGTGGGGTCAACACAATGCCAGCAAAGGACGCTGAGATTAAGTTTATCGTGACAAAGCTGAACTATCAAGCCGAAGAACATCAAATGTATAATGTTCAAACCTAAGATTAATATTGTGTCCGATACATATGGGCTGTACACGTCGGGGATTATGTGCAGAGGTAATGTGATGAACTACACCTTGATGAAATTAGGATGTACATTTGCATTTATAACTACTAAGGCTTAGTATTTAATAGTGCACATTAAAAGTAATAGTCAGTCTGAAGAAAAGGAAAGCATGGGAAAGTCCTGTTTGATCCTGCTAACTGTGCTAAGATTCTTTGACACTGGTGCATTTTTAAGTGTAGTTTACTTTATGGTCCAAATACTATTTAGGGCCAGCGTATACATTTGCCAAGACACACTGCTGTTGTGTGGATGTGCATGTATGTAGCTGTGCGCAGTGTTGGCCCTCTCTCACTGGTCGTAATTGGACAGTTAATCAATCAAATATTTAAGCTTCATTTTACCACGCAGTGGGATGTCCAGATTATGGCAGCAGTTTGGATGCATTAGTCTGGACTCAGCACCGACGCTAACAGCATGGCTTCCTGAATCAGCCCGCATCTGGATTCGCACGCACGTGTGTGCATCCGCACCGTCTTCCCTCACCATGGTAATTGCTGCTTTTTTCATGGTGCTATTTGTTGGTAAGCACGTTCCCTTTTAAAAGCCCATGTTATTTATTTATCTCTTCGCTACTTTATTCCTCCCTCATTCTTCTGGGAATGTGTTGAGTGTTTTTTCCCCCTGCCTCCAGGGACGCCATTGTGGATTACCATTCAGTTCTCACCTAATTATCTGGTGACTTGCACTGCCTTTGACACGTAATTATCAAAGCCCTAAATAATTGTCTTATTGCTTGTGTGTTTGCATGTTAGTCTCATGGAGAGCGTTCGCTTTTGTCGCCAGGACGGCTGGAATGGCGGAGTATTTATCGCCGCACAAGAGTCGCCTCCCCGCCTTTCTTATCGTTAAACTCTTCTATTTGCTTGTGTGTGTGTGTTTCACACTATTCTGTGTTTGAAATCCAGGGGAAAATAAAGAAGCGCTTCCACTGCGGTCAGCTTCATTAAAGAAAATGCAATTTTCAACAACTGAAGTCGAGCAATTAGCTCACTATGTGACGTGAAGCCACTTAAAGTGCTAAATGCTGTATTTTACAGTAGAGGTCACTCAGGAGGTCAAACAGACGGTGAGAGTGAGAGCGAGATTGGGGGGAGAATATATGACAACGGAGATATTTTGTCCTCATCAGCTGCAGGATTTAGCCAATATCGGAAAGACAATTTCAGCTTGCTGGTCCAAAATCATCCTTGTGTCTTTAATTGGGTTTCTACTGATTGGGGTCTCATAGCAACTGGGCTGTGTAGCAAAAGACAGATGAAGGGAACAGACTTAATGGAGCTTATCCGGAGAAAAGGATGGAAAAACTGCTGTCTTCAGAGGTTTCCCGCTGGCAGTCCTTGATACTGTTTGACCGAATGTCATGACTGACCATTTACCACATCACAGCATTTTCAAAATCACCTAGTCTAAACAATATATAATAACCACCAGCCCATACCAACTTCTGCATGTAAGCGTTGTGCCGGCTTTATTATAGTACTTACAAGGTAGCGTTGCACCGATTTTTTTTTTTTTTCAAAGCTTTCTGAGTTTATTCATGTTTGAGGTCAGCGCAGTTTTGTTAATGTTTTTTTGTCTCAAATTCACACCAAGCATTCATTTATTTGACCAAACAAGTACAGTACAACCAACAGTAATATTCTGAAATTTTTTAAATAATTTAAAAATCCATGTTTTCTATTTTAGTACTGATTTATTACCTTTGAAAGCAAAGCCATTACTTCAGTCTTCAAGCGACCCTTCTGAAATTGTAAATGTTTATTTTATAATCAGTGTTAAAAACATTTGTGAGTTTAAATTGTTTTGTTGATAACTTACGTGACCCTGATTTTTTATTTTATTTTTTTATTATTATTATTGCGCTAGTTAGCTGTATTTTTAAAATTATTTTTACTTAATAAAAATAACCCAACTGAAGTTTGATTTAAATGAAATGGAATGATTTTTATTTTGCAAATGTTTAAAAACAGAGTTATCTGTTTTTGCAAATTAACTATTCATGTATGGGTCTTTCAGTTTTTTTGTTTGTTATTTTGCCAAAACTATTAAGTAAAGATCATCTTCCATGAGGATTAATATATCAAAAGTAAATTTTTGATTAGCAATATGCATTGCTAAGAACTTTATTTGGACAACTTTAAAGGTGATTTAGATTTTTTTGCACCCTCAGATTCCAAATGATCAAGTATTTGTATCTTGGCCACATATGTTGTTCCATAATATTGCTATCAATGGAAAGTTTATTTATTCAGCTTTGAGATTGTATGACTAGTTTTGTTGTCCAGGATCATGTATAGTAGTATCTTTTCAGAATATAAAGTTAAAATAATATATTTTTGAAAAATAATTGATTTAATATAGATAGTTTTTGCTGTCGTTTTAATAAATTTAGCGTTCAGCGTTCTGGCTGAATTACAATATTAACTTATGTAAAAAAATCTGACCCCTATCTATATTTACACTTAACCAGGGGTGATTTTTTTACTGTGTAATGCTTGTTATCAGTCTTATTCATCATTAGTGCATGTTGGTTTCAAAATATGATGTCATCGATTATTTTTGCATAATGAGTTGTGACTGGTCTTCTTTCTTACATCTATTTGCATACTAAATTGTGATTTGTCTTCCCTGCAGCTTTATAACCATTTACAGCTACTTTTACACTGCATAGTAACTAAGTGTTGATTCTTGTGAGCAGCCGACTGAGAAAAAGAGTTTTTTGAGAGTCATGACAACAAATGCAGCATTTCATTTCATTTTTTTTTTTTACAGAACCTAAAACATTTACACACATTTTTTGGGTGCCTTTCGAGCACTGTTAGTTTCTTTTGAAAATGCTAATTTGACTGCTAACACAGTCATGTTGAAAATGAGGGAGTGATGTTTTCGTTCCATCTCGGAGGCTGGATGTCATCTCCGTCTCATTGCCTCCTTCATCGCACTTTCACCTCTCCCCCTTTCTCTCCTCCTCAAGCCAGATGCTCAAGTGCAAAGAAAAGGGCAGAAGTGAGATAGCAAATGTTTCAACATCTGTCTCTGTTGATTTTAGTGCAACAAGTACTTCCACATGTTTGCTTTTTCTTTGCGCTGTTTCTGGGCAGGAGGTTGATGAGCACAGCTGCCCGGTTTCTTTCTTTTATGGGTACAGACCAGCTGAGAGAACGGCTCACGTGGTGCTATAATGCTTAAGCTAATGTACGGAGGAATGTAGATTACGAGTATTTTAAGGCTTTGGTCCCGTGCGTGCCGTCATTCTTGCTCGCTGCCTAGTGTTGATTGGCTTGACTGTACATTATTTATTTTTTCATTGGTTCATATGTTCTTTTAATAATTCCAGTGCTTGGCTGTGCCCACAGGGCATTTCGACTTTTAGGTTTACAGTGACGGGCTCTCTGAAGTTATGTGTGTGTGGGTAAGACAGTTGCAGACAGCATGTGTGGAGCACATCGACTGTCACTGAAGGACATCAATCAGAGCAGTGTGATGGTGTAAATCTAATACACATGTTTCAGTTTCCCAATGGAAAACATCACAGATTCACACACATCAAAGCTGCTCTGTCATTTTCCTCTTCATATCCAATGCCCATGTTTGCTTTGAGGTTGTGTTTACATGATTTTGTCAGGCCGTTTGTCAAGGCATGAGTAAATCTGTCATTAGATACCATTTTATGTGATTTAAATATTAATGCATAACATTTCCGTATTAGCAGCTGCATTGTAATGATATACAACAATTCCCATTAATAGAGTACAAAACTGGGCCTTTTTTATTTATTTTTGTATTTTAATTAGGAAAAAGTAGATGCACATGCTTCTGGAAATGCTCATCTTATCAAGTAAATATTGTTATAAATAGTGTTTTTTTTATGTATTACATGTTTTTAAATTTTGTGTATTTTTATTTTAGTAATTTTCAAAAAAACAAAAATACATTTACTACTACTACTGATGATGATAATAATAATAATAGAAAATTTATTCAGCAAAAAAATGGAATAGCTTAACTTAAATCTGTAAATCCATTAAAAACACAAAGAAAAAATAAATTCATGGAATATTATTTACTTGTGCTGCTGTAGAACATAACGCTCTTCTTGTACAGCTACAGTACTTTTAATATTACATTTAATGTCTTATAGTAGTTTTATAACATATATAGTTTTACCATAAAAAAGTATGCTTTAAAAAAAAAAACAGATTGCTTTTAAATTGCTGGAAAGTCTCACTCTCTGTTTGGCTCTTTTTATTTCAAGTGTTTTTTAAACCGTGTGTATCTGGGAAATTAGTTACATTTCCAAAGTCTGAACGCTGACACGTTTAGTAGTTTTTAAAAGGTTGAATTTGCTGGCCTCCTGGGTATCATTGAAACAGGAAGACATTTTAGCCATGTTTCAGTCACTCTGTGTGTGTGTGTGTGTGCACCGCCATGTGCTTCCTCCCCTTTTCTTTAAGAGGATGCTCCTGAGAAAAGCTTATCAGCGGTGTGATGTATTAGTCCTTAGTGCCTTAATAGATTCCATTTATCTCTATACAGTCCCTCTAATTTAAATGGGCTTGGGGAATGTATTAAAATGACTATGGACACTTTGATGTAGCACCAGGCCAGGTGTAGCTCCTGTAAAATGGATCACGTAAAGTGATTGTTAACCTATTGTTGTCAGACCGGCCCTTTTTCTCTAGCCGTTTATCTTGAATGGAATAGTTAGCGTGACAGGCTAACTCCTTCGGATTGCACACAATCTAAAATACAAGGATGAAAAGCAGCACCTCTTCACACGGTTCATGTTCAGGAAATGCTTGATGGTGTTTTCATATTTGCCATAATTATCGAATTCACCAGTACGTGAAAACCTTTCCAAAAAGCCCTGTAAATTTGGATAATCCTGCAGCTTTTCATTGAAACAATGATATCATATGCTATTTGCTAACGTATCTCTCTCCCACTCAGATGATTCAGCGAGAAGCAGAAGTGAAGAATCATGTCCGTGCTGTGGCCATGACTGACTCTGTCCATAACGTCTGGCACCAGGAGGCCAACAAGTCCATCCGGGACTGGCTCAGAGAGGTACAATCTTCCATCCATCAAATTTGCCAAAACCTTGATGTTCTCAATCACAGCATCAATATCAGCCACACAGCTCAGTTCAAACAGCCTGGCATTTCATTCAGCGAGCAGATACACTCCAGAAGCAGGAGTCACGGAAAGCCAATAGTTTGTTTTTCATCCCACACTCTTGTTTGTCTGTTTGGGCAGATGTCAATAAGGAATCAAAGCCAAACGCCGCCGCACGCAGGCAGATGCTCTGTTAGTATGTCAGTTTTATTTAGTGGCTGCCCTTTCAGCGATGACCTCGAGTCCAGAGACAACACCTGGGAACACTCAATATGCACATAAATATGAGAGAGTAGATCCCAAGCCAGGGCTACAGGGGAGCCAGCCATGCAAATGCCAAGCGCAAACACACGGCCTCGCCTCTCACCCGCTTTCTCCGTCAACAGCGGACCACCCAGCCCACCAGAAAAAAAATGTCTTTCATTCCTTTGTCTTTGCTGATCTGCTTTGCTCCGTCAGATGTTTGCTTGCCTTTTGTTTGCCTTGGTGATTTATTTATTTTTTTTTTGGTCTTTTTGGATCATGGGCTCTTTCTTCTCTTTCATCCTGTCAAGTTATGTGTTCTTTCTTTCTTGCTTGCTTGCTTGCTTTCTTTCTCTGATGAGTGCAAAAGTGTCAATTTAATGTCATTGGAATATTAGAGGGTTTTTATGTGTGATTTTTTTTTGCCATGAATAATAAGTCCATCAAAAAATAGGAACATGCTGTCGTCAGTTTTTCTTTCTTATACGTTCCGGTGGTGTGACTTACACTAGAGACAGGAGGAGACAGACCACTCGCAGAATAATAAATGTGAGAATATGTGTAATGCTTGATATGACAGCTGTAGTAATAGAAATCCTGCCTTTAAGTTAAAAGAGCCTAAAGAATACAGCTGTTCAGTGTGATTTAAGATAAAGAAGCACAATTTAAGATACAGTTGTCAGATAGCATTTCTGATTTGAAATACTGGTAACACTTTAGTATATGAAACAATTCTCTTTATTACCTAGTTGTGTATCATGCCTATTATTAACATATTTTCTGGTTATTAGCACAGATTCTGCATGACCATATTATACATCCTTAATCATACTTAATGCCTAAATTTAACAACTACCTTACAAACTATGCATAAGCAGCAAATAAGGAGTTTATTACAGCAAAAGCAGTAGTTAATGGTTTGTTAAGAGACTCTAAAATAAAGTGTGACACAAAAAAATCTAATATTATTAAATAATATGTTGTGAAATGTTCTGTGTTGTAGAAAATAACTGCCTGTGAATGAACTAACTTGCTTTAAACTTAGTTCAACCAAAAATATACATATTTTTTATTAATTGTCTGTCTAAACCTGTATGACGCACACACACAAAAACATGTGTTTGTGTTTCACAGAAGAAAATCATTAAGGTTTTGAACATGTATTAGGTTAAGGAAATTATGATAATATTTAATCTTTAACTATAGAGTTAAAAGTGATTTGCTTGCACCGACTATTGTTAATGGCAGAAGAAAAGGCTTTGTACATTCGCACGCACTCGCAAGTGCTGCCGTACATTGAGGACACCAAAATATTAATTTGTCAGGGGGCCTGATTAACACAGATGAGGTTGAGCATTTTATTTAATTGATTTTCAGATCTAATTCATCCCAATAATTGAAGCCAGAGGGTGGACTCTCACTTCAGGAATGTTAAAGTCACTTTCAGTCCTTTTGTGTCACCCGTTAACCCCATAATCCTTTTTACTCCTGCAGGAATTGGGACCGGAGTTGTGCAAAGGCATTAGGATTTCCCACTGCCTGTGTCTCCACCATAGACCTGTCTTTTAATCGGGTTCAGAGCCCCATCCCCTTCCATAGTAACGTCCATAGCAATCATGATTTGGACACTGTTCAGGTTTGAGATCACTGTTTCTGGCTAGGCAGGCATCTCTGTAGGGGTTTGTCGGAGGTGATGCTCCGTTCCTTGTACAATCGTGAGCTCTTTCGTGCAGGGGGGCGGTAATTCCCCTTGTCCTCCTGAGGGAGGTGGAGATGGAGGGATGAGAGCTGAGAATTGGAGGGATTTTCAGGACGAGAGCGCAGTAGGACAGGTGATGTGGCGATAATGGGTCAGACTAAGGGCATATGAGGGAGAGAGAGGGGGAAGGGAAGACACGGGGAAGACAGACATAAACAGAGCAACCATAAGGAGGATGAGATTCCCTCGGGAAGCAGTGGTATATACTGAAGGGGAAGAAATGGTGAGAGAAAATCTCCTAGGACATAGAGAAATAGAGTGGAGAAATATCTGCTGTCTGTGAGAATACCTGCAATGGCTGCAGTGATGGAATGATAGAAAAGATAAATGACAAAAAAGCAAAAAATATAAACGCATCATACTAGTACTGTATGTACTAGTTGAGAGAGAATTAGACCTTACACAGCAGCAAAAAACAGTAGGCATTCTAAAAAAAAGAAGGGCCTACATATATTGCATTTAATGCAACTTTGCAAAAAAAAAAAAGTTAATTCTTGGAAGCTAGATGAAAACCCACGTAATATCAGAATTCCCCCAAATTCTCTGATGTTGTCACCATTCCAAAGCCGTAAGACTTGCTTCAGAACAGAAATGAAGATATTTCTAATAAAACCTAAAGAGGTTCCTGTCCCTACTTTGAAAGTCTAGTGAAACAAAGAATATCTGAAAAGGTCATAAAGGCACCATAAACTGTATCCATATAAATGAAGTGGTCTTGTGAATAGATACTGCTGATTTTTTATGATGAAAAGATTTAATTTAGAATTGATTTTCAAATATACATAAACCGAGCACGTTAGATACACACAGAAGCGCAAATACAAAATAACTATGGAGGTTAGTGTGTAAATGCTGACTAGCTGTCATGTTTACCAGTCTCATGGCATAATATTTTTATTTTTGGGTGGACTGTAGCTTTACTTTTCGTTGTACATTTGTTGATTGTTGCTGTTCTTGAGTTTTTTTTTTTGCCTGAAGTCTGTTTACAGCTTTCTAAAACTATTTCCCAGATATCTATGATTTGTTAGGTGATTACGTCCCTGCAAGAAGATAGCATAGTTCATTTCACATATTAAGCATCCTACATGTATTGCGTTGGTGAATATACAGGCCTAATGAGGCATTTTGCATTTAGCGAACAAGCAAATTCAAAGTGACAAATAAGGAAGCAGTGCTACTTTTTTTTTTTTTACATTTTTTAAAAAGAGTTCATATGACATCCTAGAAATCTGAATGCATCAGGTGTTAAATTTAAGTGTGTGGCAGCTTTTTGCTCAAGACACTAGACACTTGTCTGTCTTCTAGAATACGGTGACTGAGGTGGGATGCACCACAGTGCAACCGGGACTGATCAAGCAGAACGTGTCAACTAAATGATAAGAGGCCAGACGCAGAGATGCTTAATAAGTGCAGTGCATGTAGGAGAGAGCACTCTCAGTTGGATCCAACACCTGTCTTCAGTTTACCTTCTCTAACTGGGCCATTAGGAGACCGCTTAGAGTCCCACCATGCTCCAGACCCCATCTCCCAGCCCAGAAGAGCCGGGAATACCACAACCATATGGTCCTGATTAATGCTGATGGGCCTCACCATAGACGATTATCACTCATTTGTGTCCATTTGTCGTTTTTCATTTTGTGTGGCTTCACCTGGGATGGGATTTGGAAGTGTTGCGTAAATGGTTTGTGCAATGGCTGTATTGTACACTTCTGCCGCAAAGCGTTCAAAAGCTGTCACACATAATTTTATTTAGTTTAGTCGTTAGGTTATCTGAATAGCGGCACTCTAACATTCAAGGAGTTCCATCACTAACTAATTAGTATTAGTATTATAACTAAATAATTAGTTTACGCTAAAAGGAAAATGTTTGTAATCATCAATATTTTGAAGAAATTTTAAAACCATTTTAGACCATGAAATGAATGTCATTGGTGTTTTTTTTTTTTACAATGAATTAGTAAATTATTTCTGGGTGTGTGAGAGATTTAAGATTAATTGGACAGTACTGTTTATATAATTAAATAAAACAATAACGTCTAGTCTCAGCCTCTGACATCACATTCATGGACCTTTGGCTGAACATCTGATTCATACGACACACAAAATTGGTAACGTGGTCAAAAGTGGTATCTGCATATGGTGTCTACAGCTGAGACAAATGCTGGATTTTCAAAAATATGAGGTCCGCGGCACTCTCTTTAAAATAGTCGAAAGGTTTTAGACACCATTCTGTTGTTGTGTGGACATTTCCACGCCCCTAAACATGATGCAGCACAAAGCAAAATGTGATTGGCTGCCTTACCTGGCCTCTTGGGTGCCCTTGGGCAGTCAAAGCGCCTATGGTTCCCAGAACTGCTATCAGTCTGAAGGTCTGGCTAAATGAGATTACGGTAATAAAATAAGTAAAGTATAACTGCATGTGCTTCTAAAATAAACATTTTGTGTATACAGTACTGTATATATGGAGCCACCTTAAGGGCAAGGAAGGCCTTTTAATAATGCTTAAATTAAAGGCAGGGTAAGCGATTTCTGAAAGCCAATGTTGATATTTGAAATCACCAAAACAAATGCCCCTACCCCATTTTGATAGCTCCGCCCCACACATGTAGCCTATGCAACCCTGGCAACGATTAGTTCTGCAAAATAAAGCAGAACCAATGTTACACCGTCTACACGATGACACTATAGAAGTCAACGTAATCAGTGATGCTGTCTACACCGGACATGAGCTGCGCGACAAATCTCAGACAGAAAACTGCTGCCTTGGCGTTCGATCACAGGCCTTTTGCTCCTTGAGTTCTCTTCTCTTCACCGCTGGATAGCTGATCCGATATTTACACAGGTCTTATTCCTTGCCTTATCATTCTGCAGATATTTTCATTTTTTGTCTTTCTGGAGTTCGGCTCACCTATTCACAGAACACACTCTCCTTCACATCATTAGTAGACATGCCCCTTACTGCTGATTGGCTACAAGTTTGTTTGGGTACTCAGGCCAGACTCTGTTTTCTCTTTACTGCAGATAAAAGTCTTAAAACCCTATTTGTTCATATCCAATTTGTCTAATTAATTATTGGTTTTTGCTTGTATTACCAGACACTTCTATTGAATGCATTATTCGTTAAAGAGTTATATTATGAGGATGTATATGGATTAAATTGTAATTTTAAGCTATTCAAGACAAACATAAGCCATCAGATTTTACAAAAAGATTGGAACACTTCCAGAAGCTCAACCCAGTTCCTCTACCCCCCCCCAAAAAAAATCCTTCCACTATTCTTGTTTTATTTTTTTATCTGTTCTTTTAAAGCTATGTCATCCTCTTACATAGTGGCCTTGGCCTTCTGTTTCATCTAAAACTCATCCTGGTGCATCAGCCAGCTCTGACAAATCTGTTGAAGCCTCTATCCACCCCCGCCTCTTTGCCACTCACTCTGGCTGGGACTCCGGTCTTTGAAATTCCTGCCCTTGCTTCCAGCCCAGCTGACATCTTTCTCCAGACGGCATGAATTAAGATTGTACAATAAGACACTTGATGCAGCAGTCAGGGAGCGCTCCTCTCACTGGCCCGGCTCCATGGTGCACAACTAGGGCAGCAGGAATTCTAAAAATACACAATGCATGCCTGTTCATTCCAATGGCAGTTGTCTTCTCCCCCAACCCAGGCACGCAGGCGATTGACAGGATTAAGAGAGGAGAATAAAGACAAGAGAAATGAGAGGAGAACTCCAGGGCCATGGCACATTGCTTTTTTTCCCTGACTTTCAGCACCATGCAGCATGTAAGGAGAATATGCTGAAGGCAGGGATGACTGTATATTGCATCAGTAATTAATCTTGAAAAAAACAACAACAAAAACATTTTGTTTGTTGTTTTGTTTGTGTGTTGTTGTATTTGTTGTTGTAGTAGCATGTATCTGTACATGTAATTGTATATAAATACAGGCAACAACAACAAGATATATACACATACAGTATGTGGATAATTACAAAAATATTAAGTTTTTTTCTATTTGCATCCAGTCCATTTTTTATAATAATAATAATAAACAAACAAATGTTTTTTAACAAGGATGCACTGAATTGATAAAAAGTGATAATTAAAGCTTTAACATACGTACATCTATTTCAAATAAACAATGTTCTTTTGAACTTTCTGTTTTTGCCAAACATAATGATTAGAATGATTTCTGAAGGATCATGTGTCATTGAAGACTTTGTGTCAGATTTGTCATCAAAGAATTAATTAAATTTAAAAATATTTTATTTTTTTAAATAAAAATATCATTTGAATTGTAATATTTAACAATATTTTTCTTTTTTTTTACTTTATTATTTGACTTCAAATACTGTAAATGCATATTTAATAGAATATACACTCTTCTTAACACACTTTTTAACTTCGTTAAATAAATCCCCTTGTGGCATATTACATGTGGCATATCATTTGTTTCTCAATCTCAGTTTCCTGTTGAGAGTATTTGCATTATCGTTAATGTTTACACTTCTGTCATCCACTAGATTTCCAAGTCTTGAACTCTAGACATTCAAGATAATTGTTGCTGACACTACCACCCCGGACTTCAGAATCCAGTTGTTTCTTAAATTGATTTATCATTATACACGTTATTATGAGTTTTCCAAAGATGCCATGGCCAAAAAGATTGATGGAGTTAAAAATCAAAGTCTTTTGCTTCCCAATATATACCCCTTCCCTGTTGGCCAAACACACACACACACACGTGGTCCCTATTGGGTGGGAGTGTGGTGACCCCTGGGGTGACACAGGGCTCAGAGGTGAAGGAGGTTGACAGGCTGAGGTGTGATGTGACCTGGGGATCTGTCATGTGTGTGCTTATGTATGCAAGTGTCTTTTGTGGGGTGTCTGGGATGGTGGAATCGTCCCTCTCTGCTCTGTCAAGGGATGTTGTCTTGGGAGTTGGTTGAGGGTTAGATAGCATTGTGTTTGTGGGTATCTGTCTGTCTTTCTGTCCATTTCTATGTGTATTTGTGTGCACTGATGGGCCGCAGTCCCCTCAGCAGTGGTAATGGCTGACAGTGCTATGTCTTCGAAAGTAAACAACCCTAGATAAGCTGCGCTTCACAAGGACGCCAGCTGCAATGCGCTAATCTCACTTGAATTTCTCTGTCTTCTATTCAGCATGTTTTATCTTATCTCCAGACCCTGCTTTTCCATGCATGCCTTTGTAACCTTTTTTTTTAAACTCTGTACCCCATCTAAACACTGCAATTGTTTCCGTAGTACACATTTTGCCAGCATGCACTTACTGAAAATATCCAATACATTATTAGCTTGAGGGTATGATGTTTTTCTCATACAAACATGTCTAATTAAACCTGTTTTAGCTGTTGAAGATTGAGTTGAGAGATGGTGACTCAGGGACCAGGATGATGGCATTGGGAGTTTGGCGAGGTCACTAGGCCAAGAAAACACTCCTCGGAGGGCCACCAGTGGTGTGCCCGCTCCTGCCCTACAAAAACAGTCGAAACTGTCAATGTGACATGTCTCTAAGGTACCTAATTGCTTGCTCCTGTCTCCCCCCCCCTTTTTTTTTTCTTCTCACAGCACTGCTGTAACTGGGTGTCGAGTCCTGAGCCCCTGGATACTCTGGTGGACCCCATGCTTAACGATTGCCCTCGAGTTTCAGCAGGTAAGCAACCATATCTACACCACAATCCGTATTTCACCTTTTTTACCCTTTACTCATTGGTAACCAAGTCAGATTTTAGTCCAATCCTGCTTCAAGAGGGCCACTATCTTGCTTATTTTTGCTTAGATCCTAATTATACAGACTTCAACATGCTAATGAAGGTCTTTAAGATCTCTACAAACTTCCAGGCATGTTGGGGCAGGTTGAAGCTGAAGTCTGCGGGTTATCGGCCCTACAGAAGTAGGATTGGACACCCCTGATGTAGGAAATAATAGCACTTACATCAAAGGGAAACCTTGCCAAATCAAGCTCTTCCTTTGTTATAATGGCCACCTATAAATGGAATAGAACAAAATTTGTTGTATTTATTTACAGTGGGCTGATGTCTGTCTGTACCACATTTGGTTAGTTTTAAACTTTTCGTTTAGAAATGGGTGCCATTATCAAAAAATTGTAAATTGGTTAATTTTCAAATTCATGTGAAAAATGGTGTGATACGGACAGGTTACAATGTTTGACTCCAATGTCTGAGTAGTTGCTTATGTGAGGTTGACTAGTTTGTCATTTTCTTTATTATATATATTTATTTGCTTCTTTAATTAGTGATCCCCTTAAAAGTACCAGTGTTATAGCCAAACACATTCGACCGTTATGTCTCATCTTGCACTTGCAGTTTTCCAACTTTTGAAATGTGTCTCGAGACGTTCTTTCCAATCTGTGAATTTAGAAAGGTGTTAAATGTAAGAATCCCCCGCAGAAAAATATTGATCTGTATCGGATAGATTTAAAACTAGGCTAATTAACTGGTCTTAATATGAACTGATTAGTAGAGTTAGTTGCATGCCATATTGTTGTAGGGATCTGCTGATCCACAAATAATAAACATGAGGAATGCAATTTTTGAACTGGTAGATGGCGCTCATCATAAAGTGACTGAATTATACTGTAAAGGTCACAACCTGTGAAGTCCTAGTTCTTGCTTTTTTATTAAAATGGTTGTATTTTAATCATGCCATCAGTGTTTTTAAATAGTTTAGTTTGTCCTTCTGGCCGTGGTTGTTTTTACAGTAGTATTTCGAGGCATGCCCTAAATTCCGGATTACGGCTATAATCTATAATCCAGAGAAGGGAGATGATGAGGTTGACCTGGCCATCACCCCTGCACTAAAGAGATGAAGAGCTGCCCATACTTTGACTTGGCTTTGTGAGAGTTACAATGTCCGACAGTGTTATAAAATGTTATTTGATATTTTCACATTTGTTTTTGTAGTGAGGACAAAACTTCCCTGATTTTACTGTAATCTGGATTTGGGGTGAGGGTGGGTTAGGTATTATCCAAGTGAACTACCGTTGAACTATGTGGGCTTTTGTGTTCATGCATGGCATTGGTTCCAAGTAAAACATTTTACCCATCTCTTATATTTATACAGAGCATGATGCAATCTTCTATTGATCTTAGTTTTGGTTATGGTTTTAAGTAGTGCAATAAAAAAAATCATAAAAGAATACAACTATTTTGTCATCACCAGCAAGGTTTATCCCTTTGACCAGTTGATTGGGATTCGATGTTTAAATTTTCAATCTGCAATGCTAGAGGATTTGATTATTACATTGTGGACATTACTTCTTTGTGTTTTATTATTACTTCTCTATTAGTTCTTAAGACACACACTTTAATACCAAACCAAAGACATCAGCATTTTTACAGTGCCCAGCATTTGACTATTGTCAGTATATTTGATTAATGCACAAAATATTATTATTATTATTTTTATTAATGCACAAAATGTGTTTTAATTTACCTCAAAAATCTGTTTTTTTTTGTTAATAATTAGCACATTAAAACATTTCCCTATCAGCACCACTGGCTGATCCCCACAATTAAGCTGATTTTAGGTTTTGCGTTCCCACACACAATGTTTTTTACACGCTGTGTGGCTATGTTTTCACGATAGCTATGCTGGTTTTACTTGTGCAGGTGGGTGATGGCAAGACAGAGCAGCTTGTCAGTTACACTTAATCATCTATGAAGCCATGCTGGTATTTTGTATGCTCGTGTGTTTGGAAAGGGAAGGTCTTCTGACGTCTCTGTTTTTTTGTTCCCAATGTGATAAAACTTGGAGCCTCCTTCCACCCGCCTGGGTCTTTCCCTTTATTTTTTGTCTTTTTTCCCCCTCTTTTCCCCTCGTTCAAAAGGAATCTTCAGTGGAAGGTCAGTGAGCCTCAGCATTGGCAGAGCTCGGGGAGACTGGCAGCATTTTATCAGTTAGCAGCACACTAAAGCCAGTTGAAATATGCAGATAAACTGGAACAAATCTCCTGAAAAGCCCCCTGGTCCGCCAGCAATGGGTAAGGGGAGTTGAGCCTTATGCCCACACTGACCCACAGTCAGACGCTCTAGGTGCTGAAGCCAATTGCCAGCACAACTGAACTGAACAGTAGAGGAAGCCTAGATGAGCATTTGGATGGATTACAAACAGAAACAATGCCAATGTCAGGCTACAGTCTCTGTGTGTATGTATGTATGTGTGTGTGTGTGTGTGTGTTTGTTCAGTATTTTAGTCTCTGTTTCCGTATGAGTATGCAGTGTCCAAAGTCTAGTTCTATCACAAAAGTTCAAATATAAAACT
>JAUCNO010000795.1:8714398-8756725 GCA_032353835.1 Enteromius viviparus | reverse complement strand
ACAATGTCATTGTACTGAGTCTGTGTGTTTGTTTGTTTGTGTGTGTGTGTGTGTGTGTGTGTGTGTGTGTGTGTGTGTGTGTGTGTGTGTGTGATCGAGCCGTCTGGCCCTGATGGGCTGAATCTCAGACCTGTGATGTGTATCTCATGTTTTAAAGCCGGGGTGCAACATGATATTTGTTTAAGGGGCGGTCACGCCAGACTTTTTGTGTTTCATTCACCTCCATTCATAAGTGCACAAAACCGAGAGAGTAAATATGTAGGGATATGCAAAGAAATATTTTCTCATGCTGCATCATGCAAAAGTTCAAATTCGGTGAACACTGGCCTGACAAATTCTCATAGTAAAAATATGATATTACAGATTGTCTGAGGATCAAACATAGAGGAAATGTTCATTTTGTTTGCATGAGATTAGGTTTAGAAAAATATGAACAAAAAAAACTATTGGCTTGTGTACAATACATGGTTCATATTTACAATTTATGTAGTAGTGCAATTATATATAACAAAATGTTTTTTTCTTCATATATTCATGTAATAACCATAAATATGTAATTATTAAATATGTAAATTATTTAATTTATATAAATAATTTTATGTATGTATTTATATAATGCTGAAAAAACTGAAAAACATTTTAGAAATAGTTATATTATGTTTTAATAGTACTTTACTAGTACTTTTATTTTTTTACTGTATTTTTGATCAAGTACATTTAACCTTGATACTCAAAACTCACCAGACTTAAACCACATATTCCAAATCTTTCTATGTATAAAACAGTTTAATACTTTGTTACTATTATGTATTTAGATGTTATTTCATATGTTGTTGCTTATATTCTTTTCAGTGTCTGAAATTAAGTTTTTTAAGTCCTAGTGTGTGCTCCTTATTTGAAAAAAAATAATAATAATAAAAAACTAATATCTTCATTAATGAGCCTTGAAAAATCTCACACATTAACATCACACTCAGATCTAACACATGCTGTGGCACCTTGGCTCCTCGAGTATGTGGTAGTTATATCTCTGAAACCACTGATCACTCGCAGCTTTGCTTCATGCCGTTCCCATTATATGCAAGCGTTAAAAACACAGGCTTTACCTGGGTTAGGATGAGATTACTCATTGCTAGAACTGATCGTTAATTACAAAGAGAACAGTGTCCAGTGTGTAAACAGTGATTAATTGTTAACAAAAAGTTAGTTAATGCATACCTGAACTGTAATTATCTGTTCTGCACCACTACAAGAATCCCAACACAGATGGGTAATTAACCCTAATTGCATTTACAATGAGAGGATCACAAGAGCAGAGAATAACTTTGTTAAAAAAAAAAAAGCCTTCTTTGATGTAGGACTAGATATTTGTCAGTTGCTTTATTTATTTATTTATTTATTTATTTTTTCTTTTATGTCTTTTTCACCTTTTTATGGTTGGAAAGTTCTTTTTGAATACGCTTTGTTTAACTGAGCAAGACCCTGAAACAAAGTAAAGCAGTTTTAATAGGATGTAACTGCATGTATTACAAGAGGGGAAACATGCGAGGTTTGAACATTCTATGAATTGTTCTCCTCAAACGTTTTAATAAAGATGTGTTAGACTGAAACTGTTGGCATGCAGGCATCTGGCCCATTTGTATAAGTTCACTGGTGCATATTGCTGACGTATACAATGTCACTGGTCCATGTATTTTGCTCAATGGAGAGTCACTGGCGCATTCAGTCTATACACTCGCTTTATTTAGTGGACTAAAGGGCCCAGTGTCTCTGTGTCATTGAATGCCTGTGACCATGTACCCCTGATGCAGCAAAATCCACTTGTTTGATCTTTCATTGTGGATGACAGATCTTCTTTTAGTAGTACTGTTCCACCCTCCTTTCAGGTGGATGCTGGTGCTGGTCTGCGTATCCAAGAAAAAATCATGAACTTGAACTTTTTTTAATCAGCACATTCTGTGTCTTTAAAAGTGATTTTTAGGGATTGTGACAGGAATACAAACGAATCACATTGGTTGACTGATCAACTAGTCACCAACAATTCGCTGTGTTGGGTTGGGCAGTCCACTTATTTTGATGTGGAAAATATGTGATTTTGCACCTGGTGGGAAATCTGCATCTGAACATTCCTTAATTGAAGATTTTACCTATTTAATAATCAGTATTTAGCAGTTGTAGTGTTGTTTTTATGTTTTTGTCTTAAATGTTATTGATTTATTTATTATTTATTTATTACAGTAAAAAAATTCTCTTTTAAGCATGCCTGACTTGACAACTTTGAAACGTTTTTCTTTATTATTTTTTTTTATTAGTGAAGGAAGTGGTAATAGGATCAAAAATTGTGGATGTAATAATATAATTTTATAACTATAATAAGCACTGAAATATTTTTGCTGTTGTTAAAGCTTTTTTATTTGTGATATAAATGTTTTTTAGATTTTTATTTATGGTGTTACAATTTAATTTCAACAAAGTTCTAAAATTGGATATGACAGAAAAGACTATTTTTTTTAATTAAACATATATATATAAGTGAATGTGGCCAGCGTGAGATATATATATATATATATATATTGATCATATTGTACAGTGGACACAGATCTCTCTCTTTCTCTCTCTCTTTCTCAATTTATTTTAGCAGAAAACCCCTGGGCAAAGTATTAAGTTGTTATCAATATATATTGACACTGTATCATAGTGCAGTAATTCTGAATATCATGATCTTTTTATAAGTCCCATTGGAGAAGCAGAATGAAAGTTTGATGGCTTTTTTGTGCAGACGGCTATAATTTCTCACTGCTGCTCTCCCTTGTCGCGGATCAGAAGACACAGCCTTCATTCTCTATTCCTCTTTATAAACGAGATGGAGCCTAAACATCTTTGATCCGTGTGCTTCTCGGGATGAGTGGCAGGGCCTGACCCACTTGGCTCTTGGCTTTATGTAATGAGCCCTCCGATTAAAGAGCACCATGCAGGAACATTGTGCTGTATAAGGAGTTTTGTGTCATCTCATCCCACACTCACTCTCTTTCCTACGCCCTCCGATGGGATCACATAGCAGTCATTAGGAAAGATCTGGAGTTATTGTGTGAAGTATACATGCACAATTTGGTCAAAATAAATTTTGTGGTTGCATTTTGAATTGTGATATGACACATTTTACACGTAGATGTGAAGGCTAAAAACACATTAACCAGCACCTCACATTGTGCATGGACTTCAGATCTTTTTCTCTTTCTTTCTTTCTTTCTTTCTCTCTCTCTCAATTCAGTTCAGTACTCTTTCTATTCACACAACCAAGCCCTCATGAAAAATGTATTAGTATAGATTTATTTTTTATATAAATATTATATAATATAATTAATATAAATAATAATTACGTAGAATATAGTTTTAAGCCAAACCCAGTGCCTATGAATATTAATTATTGTAGTTTCGAGCAATTTATTTTATAATAATAAGTATTGTTGTTGTATGTATGGTATGTGGTTGTATCGTGTTAACATAATGTAATACAACATTTTTTTTTTCTATTTATTATTCTCATTTTCCATGTTGCATCGCTCATCGGTCCAGTTTAAAACAATGAAAATTGAAGTAACATTTCCAAAGTTTTAACACGCAATCATCATGTAACTTTGTAATAACTTATAGTGGCCCAAAGTGAACCAAACCTCCGGAGGCATAAACTTGATGTTTACATTTAGGGAACTGCTGAAAACATTGTCTCATGAGCTCCGCATGCGAGTGTGTAAAGTAGAATGCTAACATAACTGTTCTTGCTACTTTTTTATTAATTAAGTAACCACCATTTGCATACTAGGACATCTTGTTATGCTGTTGTATGTTATGCTACGAGGTCGTGAGTCATGGTTTGAAATCGTGACTTAAATCGTGGCTCAAAAACCTGCCTGGAACGCAGCATTATATTAGGAAGGCAACAATTAAAGAGGTTGGTGCATCTGTCTTCTTTAACACTGCTTGTTGGATAAACAAGCAGTGTTAAAGTCTAGAATTTAAGTCTTAAAATAAATGAAGAACCAAAATGTCATCCATGTGGTTTTAATAGTCTTTTTAAATAGTTCATATCAGAACTTGATGGATTGTATCAAATGACACAGCAGGTTTCTTTGATCCCGATCAGCAACTTTCTGTGTTTTCGCTGTTGTGAGGTCAGCGCCCACCAGATCACAGTCAGTTAGCATTGACCAACCTCATCCAAACAGTCAATACCTGCGATCTTTTATGTAGTTGAAGATTAATTCATCCGAGTTTTGAATCAGCATAGGCCTTTGTTGTTGACGTTTAGAATTTGGAGCAAAAAAGCTCTTCGACTATAAGCCGTGAATGGCGTGTTCGCTCCCCTTTCAGGGCAGAAATCAATATGCTGTGAGTGTGTGTGTGTCCCTGTGGAAGAATGGAAGACATTTTGTTTCTTTGTATGTGTATGTGTGTGGCATAGTGTACAGTCATAATGAGTCTATAGGGTAGACTCATTTTATCCAGGCTATTATGATTGAAGCCTTAGCTGTCGGAGGTAAAAAGCTTTGGCCACTCTTTAACATCCCCAGCCTTTTCTTTTACAACAATCCTGCTCTCTGCTATACGCCAGACCATTTATTTATGGAATTATACATTTGCTTTAAAATGGGAACTAGTTGCTGAGTCTGTTTTGACATGTTTTCTATCTAGTGAAATTTTTATTTTGTCGTATAACACATTTTTTTACATTTAAAAATTATTTGCAACATTGTGAAAGGCTTAATTTGTAGCAAAAAGTAAAGCAAAACTTGTTTGGACTATTAATAGCATAGACCTAAATCTCTAATTATAACATAAAAGGTGCTATTTGCAAAACCGATCCTGCACATCTGCTTCTTAATTACCAGTTTTGACATGCTTTGCATTTGCGCTATTGATTTTACTCGTAAAATTACAGTTGCATGCATTCAGTCTAATAGCAGCCACAGATTTTTTCCCTTTGTAGTTCAAGCTGTGATTGTGATCTCATAAATTCACTTTCAACACATATTAGATCATCCGAACTTATTCATAATCGTGATTCATGATTCCTATGTAATAAACAGTGAGAAGTCTGTTTCCTATCCTCACATTCCATCTAGGTTTTATTCATCATGATTTAAAGTGTGGGATGAGCTGGTTCAAACAGACAAGGGTTCAGCTGGGTTCAATAAAAAAAATGGAACAAGTTCTGCAACCTCAACTGTTTTATAATCACATTATCATCCCAGACTTGACCATGAGGCCTTCTGGGTATTACCACATAATAGAGGCCAACATTTGCCGCCCTATTACTGTTAACCAGTTGGCAGCATCTTTTCTGTATTTGATTTATTTTTGAGATGAGAGTAAGTGCTACACTAGAATGGGATTTAGCTTCGTAGTAAATCTCTTCGTTCGAGATGAGTATGCCGTTTATGAACTGTAGTTTTGTTTCTAGTGCTCATTAAACATTTACTATTAAGCACTTGAGGCAAAAGTAGATCAGTTAATTTTAGTTGTTGTTTTTTTGGTTCTTTTGCTGTTGTTTTACCCCCATCCTCACATCTTTCTTTTTATGGATATTGAATCTAATTAACCACAGTTTTGTATAAACCTGTCTTTCCCAGTACAACCCAAGCTTCTTAACAACACAGTGTACATCCTATTGACCACCATGCGTTGTCACGAAGTCAGACAGAGGGCAGCCACAGATTAGGAGCTGGGGACATGGATCTCATTGAGCCATATGGTGCATCCTATAGCTCAAGCAGAGGATTAAACCTGGACCCTTAACCCTGCAGATGGACTGCAACCATGTACCTCCATTAGTTTCCAGCTCTATCATTTCATTTATAATATATACATGCTGCATTTCAACAGAAATTCGGGTACTTGATCTTAGATTTCTTTTGCGTTGAAATGAGTTGTGCTAAAAGGCAAAGATGATCATGTGCCCCTTCAGTGAACTTGTGGGGCGGTTAATAAGGATCAGACCCAATGATAAGATTTCCTATGTTTTTCCTTTGCTGCTAGTTTCTCGCAAAGCTGTGAGACACTATAGATAGCATTAGAGTTAAAGCTAAATGCTTGAGGGAAAGGATTAAGAGTTTCGCTTTACAGCGCTGAACCTGTTACACGTGAAAACAAACACTCCCATGGAAACAAAAGGGCGAGTGAAAAAACTACATCGGACAGCAAATTACATACTCAATACAATTTGATGCTTCGACGTGGTGTTGCTTGGTTATTGTCTCACGGTGCAGATCAGCAAATATGAATTTCCTGCAGTGCATACAAACTAGCGTTGCTTAGTAGCAATTTAAAGGGACCGTGCACCAAAAATGTCTATTCTGGCATCATTCGCTCACCTTTATGTAATCCCATGTATGAATGAATGCCTGTGGGAGATATTATGAAAAGTGCACTTGTCACGCTATTCTATGCAGTTTGAACTAAAGTTTTCAAGCATCAAAAGGTTTGTCATAGCACCATGAGTCTCTCAAGTCTTTGGGATCCGTGCAATAACTTTGTGTATAAAATCTGACCGAAATTCGTCATTTCCTGAAAAGCTTCCACTCCTAATTATTTTAATTAAGTGTGTACAATTTATACCATGGAAGTAAACATGTTGCTATGCTTCTTTAACTCAAGAATCACAGAAGTTCAATTAGTCAGTAACTCAATTTGAGTGAACAAATTGTGGGGAGAAAAAAAAGTAGTTAATTTTCTTCCTTTTTTATTTTTTAAATTAGCGACATAATGGCTTTTGCTTAAAATAAAATAATGAATTCATTATTTTTATCTTCTGTGAAAATAGTATGCACAGCTTTCATTTAATATAAATATTTAGATTCATGTTTATGCTTTCTAGTAGTTGCATCAGAGTGTCAAGTGTTTGGTTTTGTTGCTTAAAAAAACCCAATACAGTATTATGTCAAAGTGAACATCTTGCCCAGCCGTCTTTGTGCTCTCCAAGCACAAAGTTAACATTGATAAATCCGTTGATCCGCAGTGGGTTTGTTAGCACTCAGATGCACAGAAGACAGTGTGGGAGAACTCCTTATTATCAGCAGCAGTCTGCTCCTATCAGTCCATCAGCGCAAATAAATGGCTCACTGACGAGCCCCTGCCACGCCGCGCAACACAACTGTCAACATCTACTCACTCCTTTCTGACAGGGGCCCCATCTGAGGATATTAGACTTATTATTTCCATTTTTTCCCCCTTTCACGTCCTCCTGCAACAGCTCTCCCCCTTTTTCCTCAGAAGAGATGTGCTATGAGTGTGTTTCATGCAACCAATTTATTACATTTGGAGACTAATGGGGCGCTTTGCTTTGACAGCTTTTGATAAGGGAGGGTGAGAAGTCTCTGTTTCTGCCGAGGGTTATGGGAACTGCAGGAGTCATGATAATTACTATCAAAGCAGCAGTAATGCACATAATAAAATACTCCGTTTGAGAACACAAATCAATTAATTAGGACCCGATGTGTCATCCTGTGTTATGTCATGGTGTTATTTCTCTTTTATGCCTGCTCTTTCCATTTTATTTTTTAAAAAGATAACATTTAGTGCATCTAGTTAAATTTCAGCACGTTTTGATGTGTGTGCAATTGTGGCATGCACCAGCCCCACCTCCCCCACCGTCTGTGTGATCTTTTTATAAAATTTGAATTTAATGAAATGCACATTTAATATGATTGTTATAGAAAACAGTGGGCGAGGAAAGATGCGCAAGAATGCAATGAGAATATATTAAGAACGTACATAATTGCACATGATGATTAGAGAAGAAACATCCTTGAATGTCCTTGAGCTCCATAATCAGCCTCAAAATTAAAATATTTATTTGTTTCCCTTTTTGCTGGAAAAATAGGATATTATTTATATAATTATGTAAACAACGCTGAGCGTTACCCCAACCCCCCTCCTCCCCGATGCCCCTTTTTTTCTCTTCAGCAAGCTGTAGAGCGCAGCAGTGACCTTGGCTTGTCTCCCACTCTTCGCTTGACAGATAAAAACTTTATTAAGCGTCAGCGGGACGAGACGCAAACAGCCCGTGACACTCATGTGCATTGAGTATTAGGGAAATATCGCAATTAGCAGCTGATTTCCTACAGCTAAAGTGTCGAGAAGAAGGGTAATAAGCAAGGTTTGTTTGTGGCCTGGAAAGCCATAATTATAAACTGGTTTGAGAGCGCTGCGCTCATTGTGCCTCGCCGTAATGAGATAGGCTGCACTGATCCCTCCATGATGCTATTAGCCGTAATCCCAAGACTTCTCTTCCTCCCACACCCTACAGTCCTGTAGGGCCTGCTGCCACCCCAGGTGCCTCCTCTCAGACACCGCCCTTTGGTGCGCCCTCCGACAAGCGCCGACACGGCTTGATTGTGAAGAGGCTTCAGCTGAAACGTGAAATGCAAATGATGTCTGTTTTGGCGCTCGCTCTTTTGTGATAAAAGGGTCCAAGAGAAGGTCGAGTTAGACTCTGGCCCGGTTGGCTTCAAAGAATTCGTTCCTGAATACTTGAAACATCTTTTTAATATATTTCACAGCTTTATATCTGCAGGCGGACGAGGCTCGCGGTAACACACCTGTCAGTGTGTGATGTGTTAAAGCCTCTCTGTCCTGTGAGGAGTTGGCAGGAATGCGCTCTCCCTAGCTGTCTAATCGCAATGACCCCCAAATGGCCCACCTTATCACCTCTCCCTCTGAGAGGCAAACAGAGAGCGAGTGGAAAACATGGCCTTCGCTGCATGTGTTTGAGTGGGTTTAGGACTTATCTAATCAGCAGGGGGTTTGCTGTCCATCCCCTCATGCACAAGCACTCACCATCCTGCTTCGGCTCCAGTTCCACATGTGTGTGAGTCCTCAAAAATCTAAAAGTGGGCTTTGTGAGTTTTTGGTTGCTGAATATATTTCTGCATCATGTCATTCCAAACTTGTATGGTTTGCTTTCTTCAAAAGAACACAAAAGAAGATATGTGTTTTTGTCCATTTGATCTTAAAAATAAAGTTCTAGATGGGAGTTCTCCAAAGCACCTTGGAGTCCACAGTTCGTAAAAGAAGCATTCTTAGTGTGAAGGATGTTAAAGGCTCTTCAGGGAACCATAGATGCCAAAAAAGAACTCCATGACTTGGTCAACAAAAACTTGAAACATTCTTCTAAATATCTTCTTACGTGAATCATCCCTTAAATAATAATAACTAGAGACACCTGTATCTGAGTATGGAATCTCTAATCTGGAAAATCCAAATTCCAAAGCCATGTTTCTCCTAAACACAGTGGAACAAACCCTGCCTGATGATGTCCATGCCACACATCACAAAGGGGAAACAACAGCTTTATCAAGTACAGTTTAAGAATGCCTCGCCTCTCTGGAAGAGTAAGTCTGGCGCCGGCCTCTGCTTAAAACGGCCAGGAAACATCGAAATTGCATTGTGCAGGGCTGCTATCATTGGTTAATTAGTATAGCTTACATTGCATATGAGGGAGTCAAGTCTAGGTCAGAAAAAGACTTCAAGGATCTTAACGGGTTAAGGTGGAAGGCCAAGCGCTCCCCTTTGCCTTTTAATCAGATTCCATACCGAGGGAGATTTGCAGAGATCCGCAATGACCTTTGACCACAAGGTGTCTTTTCTGGTCACATGTCTGTTGGGCTTCTGCTGCTGGCTAGGAACCGACAGCAGCCTCGACGCAGAGTGGGTCCTTCCAGAGGTGTGTTTTAGCTGTTCCCCACCCCTTACACACCAGCAGTTCTGGGACACAAATGGAAAGCTACAGCTCTGAGGCTCTGTTTGTCCCTCCGAACAGCGCCATGTTCATTCAAAGAAGTAGCAGTAGCGGTAGTTAGCTTTCACAGTGACTCCGACTGTACCAACATCGGGTGAAACGAAGGCCAGCTTTAATGCGGAATTCACATCAATATGTGACTTCCATATGATTTTACATTTATTTGTTTTTGTATTATTTTTAGTGGAGTAGAGAAAGTTATAAACTCAATTTCATTTCAGTTGTATTTCCATACAAATATATTGTAATTAATTATCTTTAAATGTATGTACTTTTTTTTTTTTTGTCTCAGTGAGAATTAATTTAGTCCATAGTGTCACTAGTAGTGCTTCTCTGAGAAACCCAAGCTTTCGTATATTTTAGGAACTGATTTTGTTGCTCATATTGTTGTGTAGGAGTCCTAATGTGAGGAATATGTCAACAAGTAACTTTGAGCCAAAAAAAAACATTAATTGGCTTCCTAGATACTACTTCCCAAACTTATTTAAATAATAATTTATGTCATATAATTTAAATCTCTTTGATTTTACTCTCTTGATTCTTCTAGATTGACTACAAAAGTTACGGGTCAACTAGGCAAGTTGCCAGTGCCATAACTGCCCCACATTTTTATATTGTCAATAAGTGATTTCAAACTCTGTATACTTTTTAACAAGTTAACAGGTTACTTTTTCAAACATTATTTTGTTTTTTTATTAATGCAATTGAAGAAACAGCCTGTCCCCTGTCGTATAATGTAGGACTTCTTCACACTTTCTTTATCTTTAAGAAGCTTTGTATTTGTTATAATGAAAAAGTGTATTTTGTATCAGTGTATTTTTACTATAACCCAATACGTTTTAATACTTGTAGCCCTTTACTTTTATAAGAAGTGTTCCTCAACAGGGTGTGGTTACACAAGTTACAAAAGATGTGGAGGTCAGTGACACAACACTTTGCTGGTGGTACAAAGCTGTCAGTTGTTTACATAAAAATTGAGTGCTATGGCATAGGTTAGGTCCTCCCACTAGATCTCTTACATTTAATCCCAAATTAAACTGTGATCTTCTCATCCGTGTGGTATGTTTGTGCAGCATAACAGTGTTTTTTTTTTTGACCTCGTTCACCTCGTCCATTTTTATCCATGCCTGCATTGTCTTTTTTTTTCTGGAAAATGATATTACAGAGTTTAGGGCATCATCTTCTTTTATGCCTTGCTACTGTAATCCTGTTTTCTGTGTCATCTGGTAGTGTCAGCAGATGGTGGTCTGGGGAGGCAGTTTGACACCCAACTCACAGCTGTCTGGCTGGCCTGACAGGCCTCCTTTGTCTCTCAGTCATCACTGCAGAATGGTGCCTCCGCTTCATTGTGTCTCTATTTAACCCCCTCTCTTTTGGAGTGTTTCTTCTAAAATGTGTGTAATATATGCAGTAACATAACTGCCAAAGTTCTCCAATCACAAATAGGAGTCTCTTTTCTTTCCCCCCTCACAGTCTATATGTTTTTTTTTTGTTTGCGTCATGGATTGCCATCTCTCCCTCTTTCTCTCTGTGGCTCACCCTCATTTTCTCCCAGTGTGTTAATGAAAATGTTAGAGTGTGATAGAGAGAAAGAGAGGGGGCTCAGTACGGCCCCCTGCAGAATTCCGCTCTCTGGCTTGCTTCCATGCCCACGGTCGCTTGGCTTTACTTAGTTCCAGCTCAGTGCCTGCGGCAGGCTGAACAAGCTCAGCTCTAGATTGACCCCATGGCCCTGGGCCACTCCTACCTCATTCCTATGATTATCTTTGATATTCTTTTTTCTCTCCCTCTTTCTTTTTATCTTCTCTTTTTGTTGGCTTTCCCTCCCCCTCCTGAAATATCTTCATAACACTTCATTACAGAATTAATTTGTCAAGTGAACACTATAGAGACAGCGGGCAAAAGAGACTTGAGAAAGAGACGGATAACTGTGCGTTCTCAGCAGGTTTGTAAGGAAAGCCATCATATAGAAGAAAGGGGGGTTCAAAATCACTATTGAATTGAAATAGTGTCACCTATTTTCTCACCTTCAAATTGTATTTTAGATTTCTGTAAGAAATGGATAAGGAATTTTCTCATGTTCTGATATTTGTGGATCACTCTATTCTCACACATCGTCTGTCTAAAATTCTCTTTGATCATTATTCCTAATTTAAACTACATTAGTTTAATTGCATTACATTAAGATTGAAGGATTTTTAATTGAGCGCCTCTCAAATCCCTTTTTTTTGGGGGGGGGTTAATATTATTATTATTATTATTATTATTATTTCTTGTTGTACAAAATGACATTTGTATCTCATGCAAATGTTCTTATTTTAATGTCTCATTCTTTATTGATTCTATATTGATCTAAATTCATATACACATATTTAATTGCTTTTCACGGTGTATGTCTTTAAAAAGATTCACTATTATTGTACTGTATTATTAGGAACCATATAGTATTCTGACTTGGTTAATCTATACCATAATCTATATCTTAATGGAACCGTTCATTGTTTTCAGACATCCAGATTGTGTATATTCATGTATATATTCTAAAAATGTAGTTTTTGGCAGCTTAATAAATGTCTATACACCTTGTTAGGTGATGTTAAAACTGCAGTCCAAATGTAGTTTAAATACATAATTTAGGCCTGAATATTTTATGTCTTCTGTGATTGTTGTTAATACACATTAAACAAAAACAGAAGTCTGTTAATGTGTGAGTTAGTCTTAATAAATAATTTATCAAAAGATTCTTTTCTAGAATTAACTAAAATGTCTGTAATTACTCATTTTATCAAATCACTTAATAGATCTGTTGGTATTGATATTGGCTTTAATTGTGCATGGAATCAGACCCACAGTGATTACGATGAGATGCTGAAGAAGTGCTCTTTCATGAAGTGATTGATTCACTGTGTTGGGTTTGTTTGTTGGCTCATGCAGTGAGCTCCTTAGAGTTCCTTAGGTCTGTGTGCTGTGTTCACGAGTGTGTGTGTGTGTGTGTGTTTAATTGCTCAGGTTCCAATTGTCAGACAGCTTGTTCATGCACTGAGTAAACTGTCCCAGACATGCTGCATGAGGTGTTTGTCTGTTGTGCGCAGACAATCAATACTTTCCCATTTAAAGAAGTCTAAGGTCAGGCCTCTGCACTGATAATGTGAATTGTTTTGTTAGATAGTCAAAGGTCAGATAATAATTATTTTTTTCCAACCACTTCCCACCTGGAATTGATCAGTTTCATCTCTTGGTGGGAACGACCACTGCTGTTAGCTACCTTATCTTAACTTACTGCACATCTTAGCGTACAGTTTTGTTGATTACAACTAAATTGTCTTGGAGTACATATGTACATTGTGATGCGGATCTGCTGATGTATTAGTTTGTGACTGTATATGGATGTTTTATCTACTGTTTTACCTTTCACTATGTGAATTGCTCAAATAAAAAAATCTACTAATTCTAATATTCAGTATAAATATTGACCTTGTTTTGGCTTGACATCTCATATTTGAATGCAAGTTTTTTTAAACACTAAATCTTAACATTAAATTGTACTCATTTCATGTTAAATAGATACATATCGGTGTGTAGACTTGTAATATTAAGACTTGTAAATAAAATGTAGAAAGATAAATTTTGAAAGGATTGTAAAAATATGTTTTTAAATACTGTATTTATCCCTTGGGTCATAAGAATCCATACATATTTGTATTCATATGTACAGAACCAATCTGACATTCTTGTGTTGCTCTTGTGTTTTTCTTGTGTGTGTGTGTGTAATAATGGAGGTTAAGAGGTGATGAGCTCTCAGTCACTGCAGTCTCAGTGTAAGAGAGGCCTGCGCTACTCTTCATCATTAAACCATTAGTGCAGCGGTGGGACGAGTAGGTGGCTCTGCCTCACACTGCTGTTTGTTTATCCACATAATCAAAGTCAGACAGAAAAACACACAAATAGAGAAAAAACCTTGCTACTGTTTGGTCTGCTGCCGTGTTAAGATCACATAAAAACCTTAAAAATAAAAGTATGAAAAGGCACCTGCACTGACAGGGATTTAGTTACCAATGCACTCATTCACTTACACTCAAAATACCAAAATAGAATAATTGAGTGCATGTCATTTAAAATAATATATATATATATATATATATAATTTAATCATTTCGTTTTAATATAATGAAATAATAATTGGCAGGTTTTCAAGTAGAAAGTAACGCATTGTATTTGCAAGTAGGCAAAGTTTATTGCTTTCCATCTGTTACTCAAGCCGATTGATGTGATTTGCCTGCATAGAACACAATTGTCATTTATAAATGCTTTTGGTTGCTTTAATTGATTCAGGCATCATTGAGATGTCTGTTAGGTGTTTCTTTATGCCTGCTTTAGCTTTCATGCATACCAGCTGTTTGATACTATGAATGCAAAATGCACATAGAATTTCATATATCAATTCTTTTGTGGTGTGTTTGTCATTCTGCACCTTCCCAGAATGGCTTTAGGAAGGCAAGCTCATTCCTTTAACGATCTATAATTGTAATTTATGTTTTTCAAACAACAAAAATACCAAGTTCCCCATATTTAGTAGCAAACAAATATAAAAACCAATTGTCCCAGTCAATAAATCTAGCATTCGGCTAGATTTTCAAGGGTTAATGAATGGCACTTGTATCGATCTTTATGGGAAATGTTTGTATGATACAGGGATCATTTAAGGGGTGTTGGTGGGGAACAGCAGCGGTTGCCGTTAGCCTAGCCTCTCCAAGGGGCATTGAAGAATCAAAATTGCATATTGACAAAAGAGCTCGGGTGAGTGAACCCCGGCAGCTTGAAATAAACTCATGCAGCGTAGTCATTACTCCTGGCTACCGTGGTCTCCCTCAACCTTGAGCCAGTCGATAAGCTATTATAACCATGCAAATTGTGGCCAAATCAGAGACCTGACATATTGGAATTATGGTCTCCCTCAGCCACCACCTTATACATCATTATCAGAGCACTGGCAACAATATGCAATATGCTTACTGTTGTTTCCTCTGTACTTTTTCATTAGGGCCTTAAAGGACTGTAGTAAAATGAAAATAAATGTTTTTGTGGACAGGAAGGCAGCCGTAGTTCTTTTGCTCGCAGAGGGCAAGACCGGGTGCCAAGTCTTTTCGGTCAGGGCAGATACCTCAGCGGTTGAAATGATGTAACACGGTGTAAAAACTGTGTAAACACCCCAGTGTCCTTGTCCTTGGGAATGTCAATAGGTACGCATTAGCGTACAGAGAGAGTTGTGGGTCAGGTTGGGCAGAGCGCCACCGATTTGACAGCGTAACCCGCTGCGTGTGAGGGTCGATAGCCTCTGGTCTTCATACATTATCAGAACCTGGGGTCTTTGTAAAAGCTGTCTGTTGGTCTAGAGGAGTTGTTTGACTATTGCTGCTGTTCTGCTAGATTTTTTTTTTCAAGAAAATGCTAGACTCTTTATTTTGCATTGCCTCATTTCCTCAATCATACCTGCTTGGCGTACATTTAAGGGCATTAATCAAAGCTTTATGGGTGACTGATCATTTGTTTAGTATGACTTCCCGTCACAGTCGCCAAGTGCTTGAATGGCTGCTTTGATTTACGAAAACTTCCAGTGTATTAAGTGGATTTAGAGGTGACAGCGCATTGATTTGTTTCCACTGTCATCTTGCTCTTTTGCGGCGCCCAGGGTTCAACCTGCAGTCACGTGGGCTTCGCTTCGCCAGGCTCCCGGCATTCTGAATTACCCGAATTTGTTCTACCAAGGTTTTCCGATCGCTCGCAGATGGGCAGCGATTAATCAGAGAGGTAACTGTGAAGTAGTTTGCAATTAGACGGCAAAGCTCTGAAGCATGCTAATTGAATCAGAAAATTAGAGCGACTGCGCAGTAATTGGCCAGTTCCCATGCAGCAGGTGCCAGCCCACTCGACTGTGGAACAAGGTATTTAAGTCACATTAGCCGGAGTAAAAATATTCCTTGATATGGAACAGTTAGATTTTCTGCTCGTTTTCACCAGCTATGTCACCGTTGGCGAACCAAGCCGCCTCGCGGCGCAATTACGACAAGCACCGCCGCACAGGAAATCGACTTTCCACAATCCGCCTCCTCTCCTGGAAGTAGTGAGAGAGAGAAAAAACAGCATGACAGGAAGTCGCAACTCATTAGCAGTGGCTGCAGCAGCTCGAAGGAGCTTGGATTTACCAGTGTGCCCCTTTTCTTTTTCTTTTTTTTTTTTGTACTCCACCTGAGCTGAGAGGGAGGCTAGTCTATGCCATCTGTGTTTAGATTTTCCTTACATACAAATAACTGGCAACAGAATTGTTTTTCCCATTTAAAAAGCTTTTAACAGGTGTCAACTGCAAGAAATGACTAGCTCTCGTCATGTATGTTTGAGAAATGCCTGTCCGCTATCAGATCTACATATCAACGCTTCTTGCCTTCTGTGGTTTAGATACCAATGCATCATTTATTACCGATACGGCCTGTGAAACTTGAATGGCTCATAGGTGTTGCTTATCTTCCCGTACCCGTATGCGTGTTGTGCAGAGGAAGACTTCAGTCTTTTTTACATCATTACCAGCTCCCCCTCAGCCTGACAGCTTTGGCAAACATGAAAAACTGAGGGAGATTAAAAATTGATCACTTTGCAACAAGTCTTGGTTTGTGCACTACCAAGAAGTGCCTTTGTTATGGTGAAACGACAGAGCCAGCGAAGAAGTGAAAGAGGAGGAAAAATCCCCTGGTGGAAGCTGAGCAGAACTTTAAACCCTGCTGGGTGCCAGTCCTGTTTTTGGGAAGAGCCCTGAGTTTGACTTGTGATTCTCTCTCTCTGTCTCGCTCGCCAGTTTCCCGGCCTCCTCAGCATGTAGGGCTTGCTCTCTCCCCCCCTCTTTGATATCTTCATCTGCTCTGCCAAAGCAATGGGCTGGCTGGCATGTGAACTCTAGACGAAAGTGGATTATTCTCCCTGCCTCTCACCCCGTATGACTTATTTAAAACAAAACAATTGCCTCACTACATAGAAAGGTTATTACTAATTTAATGGCACATAGGGAATTTCATATGAGGGAATTCAGCTATGCATGGGGTATTTTTTGAATGTCTTGTTGAACATATTGTGCAATTTAATATTCAAAGTTGCTTTATGCAATTTTGTGTATTGTGAAAATAGTGACTTTTTTTGTCTGCCGTTGTTGGAAAAACATGTATACTCACGTCACTTGCTGAGCCTGTTTGATGGTAAGTTAAGAATTATTGATTTTACCATTTGATATGAATTAACACATTCGACAGGAAACGTCTCGTATGTGTACTACTGTTAATCAATGATACAATTGCTGCGGCACTTGAAGGCAAGGACTATCATGAGATCATTCAATAAGTAATGAGCTGAGAGCTTTATCTTGTGCGGTCTTGTTGTACTATCAATGTGATCAAAGAACAAAAAAAGTTGTGAAGGTCATGGCTGCTCTTTCGCCCTGAAAACCAGGATTGACCCACAGTGCATCCAAGAAGAACATTACCTCAGTGGTTACTAAACAAGCCGAACTAGACCCTTACTTTTAGTAGTATATGATAAATAGTGGGAGATAGCTATGTCAGGTTTTATAGTTTGTTCTCCATATTGCACAGAAAGGCCATATATCGTCTAGCTTTCATTGTTACCCCAATTAGAGCTTCGTGCTAAGTCAGCGTAGTCGATGTTAATGGCTGTAAATGAGTTGGCGCCAGAGCAGGAGCATTAGCACGTTTCAAATTAAATTCTCTGTCTCATCAGCCTTGTAGCTGGAGATACTAATATAGAAGAACATTGTGCACTAACTTCATTCGCTCAACAATGCACTGGTGCCACCAAACAGGTTATTAAAGGATTGTTTAGGATAAAGTAAGGTTTTGGTGACCTGGTATTGAGCTGTCTCCGGTTAAGGGGCAATTTAGGCCACGGACCATCTGATAGAGAGACCCCTTGCACTGGAAGTAGAGTATATGTTACTTGCGTCACTAATGCAATTAGTCATCATGGTTGACTTGTTACTTCAGGTACTGTATTCATGGCGCAGGAGATATCCTGTCCTTAAGTCACACTGTAGGGACAGCAGAGATGTGGGGTAAAGTGTCTGAGTGCAGGTCAAGTTAAGCAGGATGGATGCTTTGCTCTGCATCGATAGCACGTAACCCAATTAGCTTCGGTGCACTCACATTTGTGGCGAAATGACTCAATGAAAAGTGATGCCATTGTTGAGGTTGGTGTAAAAATGAACAGGTTTGTCTATGTGTAAGAGTGCTTTTCTGAAGTGTTTGGGCTGAATCAAAATAAAACATATATGTATTTGTACTGTCATTTTAAATTTAGTTGAATATTTAGTAAGAACAATTATTTTATTATTATTATTTGACAGACCTTTATTAGAGAGTTCGTTTGCAATTTTGCAAAAATTCACTGATTATAATACTCTTCTTCTGCACCAACTTTTTTGTTTTTCAGTTGACTGCATCAATTCCTCTTGATATCCCTTTTCATTCTAGTATGTTATGGCCCACTGTTAAAGTTATATCCATTTGCATAAATAAAATAAAGTCATGTCCTTCTTTTCATCATATAATGATGTAAATCAAAATGGCTTCCAGCAGCATTTCCTGTAGGCTTGAACATTTTCTCATCAAACATCCTCTTTCACCAAGGAAATACATAGGATTACAAAAATAAAAATGGATTTGAACTGTTTCATGTTGACGTTATCATAAAGCATTTTGATTCTTTGTGACACTTCATGCTACAGTTGACCACACAGATCACAAGTGCCTTTTAACTGTCAGTGTGCTGCTGTAATCCACTGTAAACACATTAAACCAATTCCCGTTGCACAGAGCGGGTGCAAGCTGCTTAGTTTTGTGGCTCAATCTTGGCTGCAACCACGTTCATTTCCAAAAAGCCTCCAGCGGTCTGAGCGATTGACCAGCAGGTGCATCCATGCATCCCAGTTTTTGCCTAATTCCATCTGGACCTAGAAAACAGGCGACTCCCCGCCCTCAGCTGCGGGACAGTAGTCCAGGGTCATGGGTGGTGCCAAAGGTGCGTGTGAGTGACGTGGCACACTGGCTGACCCTGGCTTTTGGCAGGGCCGCAGATTTAATGGGATTAGCTGGCTAATGCAGACTATGTTTCTGTTCCTTGCGCCTGGGCCTTTTTTAGCCCCAACCCTCGGGGTTGTGCCAACGTTCACAGGTCGAGGGCAGGACAATAGAGCAGCCAGATAGGATGGGATGGGCTACGTTACAACGCCATGTTGCCAAGGATGCTCTGGGTGGCGTTGAGCGCTCAGGTATGGGCGACGACTGGCTGCCAAGTTCTCAGCCTATCATGAACTGAAGAATATCGAGTCGTCCGAATGCAGGAGTTTCTAATTACCGTAGATAAGTGGAGCCTAATTGTAACCTTACACACACTTTACATTGATAGCCATCCATTAGGAGTGTAATCAATGTACGGCTGATCTCCTCCCTTCACAGCGCTCAGGAACAGTTCCATGTTCCCATGTGTTGCTCAGATTGGCTTTGGTAATTGCTCAGGCAAGCATGTGGTGCAAATCTGCTCTCCGTACAGAATGGTGCAAAGCCACCGTAGACTTCAGCTGAACTCTGTCTCAACTGTCTCTTTTACTTTCTTCAAAGCCCCGACGTGGCCTCTTAACCTTTGTCTGGTGCACCACATTATAACGTACACCGCTTCCGAGCCGTTTGTGGTGGATGCGGCTGTCCAGATCTATGACAACAAGCTTGGGTTTGAATGGCACAGGTGTGCTCCGGCTGATCCCAGGTCAGCGCTCGTCGGGCGCTTTTGACAGCCCCTCCGCATGCACTAGTGCACAGGTGCATGCAGCAAACACCTGTGCGCCTGTGGCCCCGGGACACAGACGGGCTAGAGTTCCACTGGCGTAACTGAAATCAGAGAGCAGGCTTGTGGGGATGCGAAGGGCCTCCCTTCTGTTCCCTCTTTCTCCCAGCAGGCATGTTGTGACCGCCACACACTCAGATAGCACTCTTCCTCCATGTAAATATGCACTCGCGCTCTCAGACATACGTGATCACATAGCCCGACCACGATTATGTTACCTGGCCGTGTCATTGCACTCTTTTGTGTACACGTCGATCCGCTGTTTCTCCCAGACATCAAATGCTGTTTGTTCTCGCATTCCCGTCTCTTACGCTTACTCTCTTTCTCTGGGAATTCATTGCAAAGAGATTTGTCAGCATGAGAACATGACAGACGACGTGGCCCCGTCGGCCAGCCAAAAACAATATTTAAACATTTAAATTAGGTTTATCGTAAGCCCGCTCGCTTTCACCGAGCTGCTGTGAAGACGTACAGATGGAAAGTACATATTAAGTGGATTTGCATTCCCTGCGCTAATCGCTGTCTCGCTGTCGTCCTCCTCTGTCTCTTTTCACTTTCAACAACAGTGGCGTTCCAGCCGCAGGAAGCTGTACTTGGCAAATATGCTCGTCTGCGTTTGAAAGGTCATGAGCGTTTTCAACGTTGTTCGCTTTCACTGAAAGTTGCCTCACAACTTCAGCTCCGCATCTCTCCGCCAACACAAAGAGATGACACGTTTATCATCCTTCTCTCTTAGTTATTCATGGATCTGTCTCTGTTCCTGCTCGACAGAGAACATGATGGAGATCTCAGAAGTGTAAAGCAGCCTTGTCAGTTTTATTTGCTTCTGCTGCAATCAAGGTGTCAGGTTTCCGGACTTCATACATGAGTAATTTTCAGTCAGGTTGAGATTTCAATGCTGAATATTTTTCCTGTTGGCAGTGTGAGTGGGCGTTTGTTTTAATGGGTCAGTTGTTGTATTAGGGGAATATTTCAGTTCCTTGCGTAGTGTGACAGTTATGGTATTGCCCATCACTGCTTTCGTGTCGGTAGGGTTTAAGGGGCGATCATACTTGACTCTGTGTTTTTTTTCACTGTCCTTAATATTACGGCTGTCGGTTTGAAATCTTAATTTAGTCAATTTGTATTGTAATTGTATTATTTTATTACAAAACTTCAAAATGAAAAATTTTAAAATACATTACAGAAGTTTTCTTTTGGCAGCTTTGCATGAAAACCAGTATGTGCGAATTTTAGTAAGAGACATGTTTTATTTTTTTTGTTTCTACTAGAGTGAAGTTTTAACATAACAAATGTATCTATATTAATTCAAAGCAAATGCTCTGTGGCATTACGTTATTTTTCGAAATAATTGTGGCTGCTTGAAATCTAGTGTGAGCCTTCTTTTAGTTCCCTCACTTTAGGAGAGCATACATAACCACACAAAGCACTCTCTTTCTCTTGTTAAACCATCATCTTACCCCAAATCTAAAAACACTCTCTCTCCTCCATCAGTACCATCAGCACCTCCATTAAGGAGACAGGAGAAATCAATATATCACCATCAGGCTCAAATGTTAACAAACTTTTTATTTACCATTTACCTTCGGCACACAATCCATTTATCTGTCTCTCTCCAGTTTATGATGGAGAGCATCAAATACACTCTATAGATCAACAAGGTGATTAAATAGGTTCATTCAAACACACCTGTCCTTATTCACCACGGAGCTGAGTGATGTCCCAAACGCTCACCAAATTGCTGTTTACTCTAACAACCGATAGTGGAAAAAGCCATTAAGTGAAGATCCCTTTTTCCAGCCATTGCACCACAACTGCCTTCTGTAAGGGCTTTTCACTGAGTGCATTTATCATTTAATAAAAAAGGCAATAATCGAAGCTTACTGAATACGTAAAAAAAAACAAAAAAAAAACGTAGGTGGCTTTTTATCTCTTGGCTTAGTTACAGTTTGATTCACCTTAACGATGTGAAACCTTCAGAAAAGTATGACACAAAAACTCTCAAACTTGCCAAGAAGCACCGTTATACCATCAGCTCACATTACTCTTTGTGCCCCTGAAATAGTAATGCAACACCACAAGAAAACACGCTGATATGGAGGGATTCCCTCTGGATTGCCCGCATCTTTAAAATCACTCTGCTCTCCTTGAGTCTTATAGACTCGCTCGTTCGTGCTCAGGGAAGAGGAAGCGCTCACGCGGGATAGGAAATACACAAGACGAGCGACAGGAGAGAGATTACCCGTCTCCTCAGAGACATTGAGCAATATATGTGCGAGCACACACAGTTTGTGAAAAGAGAGCAGTTGGAATTAATGCATGGAGAAGTGAGAAAAGAATGCAGGCGGAGAAGATGCGTGATGAAGGATGCATAAGATTGAGAGGTGTCACTGAAAGCTGATCGCATAGCCGTCTTTCTGCATGATGTTATTGCCAGTGTGAATATAAACCGCTGATCTTTGCTTTATGAGGCGTGATAAACCACTGTCAAAACTAAGCAGCTGGAGGTATTGAGGGATTCTTACATTCCTGGTTTAGTTTTGCTCCCTAAGGCGGGACATTTGACCACAAACCATTAATCTGGCCCTTGATACACATGGTAGCGGGGATCACTCTCTTACCGCTGTGGTCAGGAACACAAAAGCAAAGTTGTTCTGTGTGTGGGTGGTTGGTTGCGGGCAAAACCTGACATCCTGGACCTGGATTGTTTGTTTTTGGGAAGCATACAAAAAGCATGTTTAAGCTCCAGTAGTGGAGCGCGTTTTTTTTGGTTTGTGTCTTCAAACAAGATCCAAAATGAACTTGCCACATCTGCCATCACAGAGAAATCTGACATGTTTTGTGTCATGGCACAAACAGCACAGTGTGACTGTGAAACTGCATCTGTCGCAAAAACGTGAAAATGTTCTGCCAAAAGTAGCATTTAAATAAATGGTGTAAATTAACAATTATTGAAATGTGCTTAATTTTAAGTAAAAAAAAAACTTCCCTTAATGCCAAAGCAAATGTTGGTGTTTTGGTTTTTACCAAGCTATATTGTTTTAAATATCAAATACATTTCATATTTGAAGACATATTTTGTATTCAAAGTTTTAGACAATCTTAATTGAAATACATTTTTATTGTAAACAGTTGTGTTTGTTGGAAATGTGTTGCAGCAAAATAGTTATTTTTAAGTAAAAAAAAAAAAAGAAAAGTTTAAAAATGTAAAATGTGTTTCGGATCGACAAAGCCCAGGTAATATTCAAGCGGGCCTGAAATTGTACAACATTTACATCTATTTAGCTAAAAACGTATTTTCCTACTAAATGACTAAATGCTGTGTTCATATATGCTGAAGCCTTGTCTGCTGGCCGTGAGTGCACCCACGATGCCCATTAAAGCTCTGCTGTAGTTAAGCACCTATACTTCTGAACATATACATTCAAATTTATTGCACACGAGGAGAGCGACTGCTCTGAAGTATCATAACGCTTTAGCACATCAAGCAGACGTAGGCGTGGAGGGTTTAAAGTTACCGAGACCTGAGAGGTCAGCAACCAAAGACATGGAGTGAAACAAGGCTTTGAAACATGCCATCAGCCCAATAACGAGAGATGCACGGTAGTAAAACTCGAAGCGATTGGGGGCACATTTTAGATGGATTGATGGGATGCGGCTGTTGGGGAGGGAATTAACTAGGCACTTTAGCTGCGGGTAGAAAAGCAGCAGCGTTTGGGGGGGGGGGCAGAATCGCCCCAGTAGTTTTAGCCTAAAGAAAGGGGCATAACCAGCCATAAAACATGAAATCATATCACTTAAGCTGACGAATACAGATAAAGCAGTGTTTGAACTTGCAGGCATTAATTATACACTGTAAACAGAACGGTGGGAGACTTTTAACTTGTTTAAACTATGACAGAGGGTTAGCGTCTCTTCTCCCTCTCTGTCTCCAATCATCTCTCTCTGCATTAATGTTCCACTTCTCTTCATTAACTTTTAAAGTTTGTTTTTCTTTCTTTCTAAGTTATCACATGATAGTGTATTAACATACCCATAGGACCTTGTTTCTACTAAAGTAATTCTTTGAACAGAAACAGGAAAAAGGTTAAGCACTCAGTGTCTGGTTCATCGTGTTCACCATGAAGAGAATATGAAGCAACTAATATTTTTGAAGGAAACGGGAACAGAACATAACTTAATAATGCTAACATCTAAGTAATGATGAGGAGAATCTTGACAATTTATGTCTTAATGATTCTGGTTATTTAATAATTAATTAGTAGGAAGTATGCATAAAATGCATAATATTATTGTTTAATTCATTTTTACAGGCTAGAATCCAGTTTTCGGCTGTAATTGTGCATTATAGAAACTTTCTAGCTAAACAATCTGTAATGAATTGAACTTAGTTAATTTTATTCATTTTTGTAATGTGCCAAAAGTCAAATGGTGCATTTACATTTTTTTTAAAATACAGTAAATAATATGGCAATCTTAAATAACAGTTTTCTATTTAAATGCATTTTAAAATTAAAAAGTCCTTACTCCAGCCTTTAGTGTCACGTGATCTTTCATAAATTATGATAATATACTGATTTGGTGCATAAGAAACATTTATTATTATTATCAATGGATTAAATCATTGTGCAGCTTACTATTTTTAATTTTTGTTTTCAGGTTGCATTGATTAATAGAAAGTTAGGTACAATTTATTAATAATGTGCATTTTTTTAAACTTAAAATGCATAGTGTAGCGATGAGTTACAGTTATTCATCAATGTGCATTTGGGTAAAGTGTTAACAAAAGTAAAAAAAAAAATAATAATAATTTGAAATAAACATTTTGTAATAATTGTAGGTCTATTTACTGTTACCTTTTATCAGTTTTATGCATCATGCTAGAAAAGTTAAAGAACAATGGCAGCAAATACTATATCAGAGGTTGAATACATCTCTGAAAACTATTAATAAATCAAATAAATCAGTTTCAGGTTTTTTGTTTTTATTTGGAGCCCTAGTGGTAAGTAATTGTAGCACTTTATTTTCCAGTCCTGATCTTCATATACATACTATGTACTTATTGTAGTTATTACAATAACTACGTTACCTACCCCTAAACTTAACCCCAAGTAGTTACTTTATATTACCAGTACTTTCTTGTGCAAGTACATTATTCATACATGTCATTACACATAATGTAAAATAAAGTGCAACCTAAGTATAACTAAAATATTGTGGAATGAGTTACACCAGAAGTTAATATAGTGGCTGAAATCTTACATGCAGCATGAATTGTATTTTTTGTTGCACAGGCCTTTTGTAAAGGAATGTCCTCTCAGTCTCTCACTCTCTGACACTTACAGTCACACATCTTCTCAGGCAATGTTATCGGTGACTCACATTCCATATATGTCAGAACAGATATGGCAGGGTCGCCAGTGGCAGGAGTTTACATCATCTGATCAATGTAACATACTGCAGGGTTAAAGTTTACTCTTCTTAAAGGACTCTTACCCTTCTGACAAGTGAGAATGTATTGATTATTTTATTCTATTTGCCGTTCCTGGTGCTCACTCTCACCTCTGCTGTCAATAGAGTGCTATCGAGAGAGTCAGAGCGGCTCCTGACCCCTGCTGTACTCACACACCCACAGCAAACACACAATCCTCAAACACTCGCTCCTGCATCCCTAACACACTTTTGATTAATAGTGTGTCGCTACAGGGTCACGGTGCATCTGAACATCTCTGTACATCTTATTTGACATGGGCTACGTGTTGAGCGTTAACCGCTCTGTCAGATAAGGGTCTATAGATTTGGTCAAGGTGGGTTTTTTCTCCTCCTTGCCCCCAGCAGGGACAAGTCCAGCCTCGTTTGGAGGTCATGGAATCGCTGAATGCATCTGAAGGTCCTTGCGCTGTTTATTCACCTGCCCATCCAAGGGTTCAGCTGAATGTTTTTTTGACGTCTGTATGAGTTAATTCACATTGAGTGTGGAGGGAGCACTGAGAGGGAAGTGGCTGCAGCCCTCTACACTCGTCTGCAGAGAGATAGAGAGATAATTACTCGCTCTCTGACTCACATGGCATGAAAAATGCATAATGCCGGGGTTTGAGACAGCTTATCAGGGAGTTAACTCTTCCCACGCTTTGTGTATGCTAAAGCAGAGATGCTTTTAGATGCCTGCTATTGTTTGTGTTTGTTTGTTTGTGGAGTTTTGTTTGGGTGGGCTGTTTGCGCTGAACTTTTGGCCCCTCTCATGCTGTTTGAGTAAGTTTCGATCACAACATTAGATTGGAAACAAAATACTTAAACTTTTTTAACATTTACTGCCTTTTGCAGTTTTTCTCTAATGAATCATCGCCTGGGTGTAAATGTGTTTTTTTTTTTTTTTTTTTTTGTGTGTGTTTTGGCCAGAGTGCACTCACTTGATGCCTGTGTAGTCTGAGTCTGCCAATAAAGTGATTATGGGAGGAAACATATACAGTGTGCATTTACACACACACTACCATTCAAAAGCTTGCAACATTTAATTTTTTTTTAAGGTTTTTGAAAATCTCTTATGCTCCCAAAAGCTTTATTTCTTAATTTCTAAATTAAATCAAACACTTTTTTTTAGTAATAGTTTTAATGTTTTTAAATATAATTTGCAAATATGAATTTTGAACAGCATTTACCTCAGTGACACAAGAGTTTTCAAAAATCATTCTAATATCCTGATAAAATATTTCTTAACATTTATTACTGTGTGTTTTGCAGCTTAATATTTCTACGGAAAAATGTATTCACTTAAAGTCACATCAAATTTATTTAAAATAAAAAAACATTCATCATGTTATAAAATATTTCTATTTCAAATAAATGCTTTTTGTTGAACATGTTCATTAGTTTAACACACAAAAAATATATATTATAAATGCGTCTACAAAAATATTAAGCAACAAAAAAACACAAAGCATGTGTATATATATATATATATATTTAAATAAATATATTTTTAATATCTTTAACACTATTATTAAATCCCTCAAACATCACAGTATTAATGTTGTTTTGGTGTCCTACCTATACACTAGTTGCATTTCAATATCTGTTCATTTAGTATGGTCTTTGCCATGCTTTCCATGACCCTATCAGAAAAGACCTTTGACCCATTTTTGGTTTGCGATCCATCTGCATTGAGAAGCTCTGCTCTGTTTTAAGACAAACACAGGAAATGCATTTTGAATATTGTCTGTCTACCATGTGCTTCTTCAGTGTCATAGAATCTCCTTCATTGCTCTTGGACGGGCCCCTGACGCAGGACCCACGCATGCAGGAGGTTGTTAGGAAGTTCTTCTCAATTAGCATCCTTTTCGTTGCCGTGAACTGACCTTAAGCTGACTGTGGTGCTTTCCTTGTTTCTTCAGTCAATGTAAACATTAATGTCCTCTTCATTTGAAGCCCTGCTACTGAGCCAAGTGTAATAACATTGTTCATGGGTTTGAAGTGAAAGACGTGTGTTCTGTGTGGGTGTTGTTAAGGAAGGGAACGTGGCGACTGTAACAACATGTTCTAGTTGTTTCCTCTTATGCGTTAAACCACAAAATCCTCTTTGAAAACAAGAGCACATTGACTCCAGAATAGAATTTGACTGTTGTGATTGTCTTGTATTTATAAACGATTCAGGATGGTCAAGTAAGGGTTTTTTAATTTGTTATTTGGCGCAGCCATATTTACCATTACGGTAACTATGAGAGATTAATATCAGTTTGTATTGTGTGTGTGTTTGTGTGTATACAGTACTCTGCAAAAGTCTCAGCAACAAAAAAAGTTTTTTGTGGTAGCGTGTCAATTGGAAATATCAGTTTAGATTTTCAAACATTATTTTTGTCATTAAAAATTAAATATGCAATGCGATTATTTTCTGCACAAGGAGTCTGACAACAGCCAGTGCTCCACACAGAGATCTGATCATCATCCAGTCTGTCTGGACTGACATGAAGTAACAGAACAAACTGAGACAGACTCAATCCAGACGAACTGTGACATCCCCGAGATAAGGAAAACAAAACCTACCTGGAAAGGTACAATTAATGACAAAAATAATGCTTGGAAATGTAAACTGTAAACTGATACGCTACCAGAAAAGATAGAAAAAACCCAGTGAAAATACTAGTCCAAGTACTAGACCAAGGACTTTTGCACAGTACTGTGTACATGTATATGTTTATAAATATTTTTTTTTTATTTATTTATTTTTTTTAAGTTTACCTTGTCCTAATAGTTAATCTTTAGAAGTTCTAAACACACACACACACACATACATATATATATATATATATTATTATTATTATTATTATTATATATAAATTATGCCACACATGATAAATGTCACACATTAAAATTGTGTAATATTTTGTAAAAAAAAACAAAAAACTAATTATTTATATATATATATATTTTTTTTTTTTTTTACAAAATATTACAAAACATTATTAAAAAATATTATTAAAAAGTATATATACTTTTTTTAATAATATTTTTTAATAATGTTTTGTAATATTTTGTAAAAATTATTATTATTATTATTTTTTTTACAAAATATTACACAAAAGTGTGACATTTATCGGACTCCAGGTTACAAAGTTATCGGTTCTAAATTAATTTTTAACCTATCGTTATTAGCCACGTGTCCTTACTTTTTAGCTTTAATATTTTTAGTAAATTTGTTTAATATTTATTAATTTAGAGATACAACAACTATTGGTGGTTTTGAAGTAGTGTGGTTCAGCAAGGTATAAACTGTAAAACTTCTCATTTATAGGCATGTTAGTCTAAATTAGATTCACTGGTTTGATTTCAGCTGAAATAAACATGGCATTTTAAAAAGATAAATTGCTAACTTAACTATTTATTTAAATCCTTGAAGCAACGTTTGGAATATGTTGAGTAATGTTTCAACTTTTCATATACTGTATATCAATATATTCTCAACAGATCAACCAGCACTGAAGTCAAGCATTTCGAAGATTTCAATGAAATCTATACAAGATTCTAGCACTCACTCGTTCACTCACAGTCACTCACTCATATCCATCACATCAGTATACATCATGTCATCTTCCACACACACACACACACACACTGTCAGGGGTCATCCCCTGCTCATGCTGAGTGTGTGTGAACCCCATTAGCACATTCCCAGATAGTGGCCAGGGTACTCTTATCTCTCTCCACCCATTAATTACACTTTGTTCCCCTAAGTGATCTATTTCTGCTCCTCCCCGCCCCCACGGCCCACTCCAGGACTATCTCCTACACCTCCACACCGCCACACAACACACACATACACACACGCACGAGATAAGAGTGCTAATGTGAGGCAAGCAAGGTCAGCCTGCCTTCCTCGCTGATGTGAAGTGTGGGTCCCGTGCATTAGCCGCTAGCCTGTCTGCCACCCGCTTTGCATGGGGCCGCTCTGAAGATGCCCCCGTAATTACAGATGACAGCACAGCGAGAGGCTGATCGCCCTCCTTTGCCTGCACTCGGGCTGGAGGAGACAGCCTTCTGAAAGCTCCACCTGGAAAGTATGTCATGAAGCACTCTTGCGATGCTAAACACATGTGAATGCCGTGTACTTATAGTTTTGAGGCCAGTAATCCAGCCTCAGATCATACTTCCAAGTCCACTGTGTCGGTGAGTGACGCCAAACGGTAAATTATGCCAGCTAGTCAGCGAGAGGTGCTTCACCAAAAACGTCTGCATCGCTGCTATTTGTTTTGAATAGTTTTTTTCTTACTAATAAAATTCTCATACTAACTAAATAATTTAGCAACTTATTTAATAAATATGTGTCTAGTCTTGTTTATACTATGTACCATGATAATATTTGGCACCAGTGTATGAGGAATTTTTTGAGAAGCCTGTTCTGGGAGTATTTGATTAAAAATGTATTACAAATGACAATATTTTACATAAATGTATGTATTAAATACCTTGTATACATGTGTAATTTAAATATTAGTTTCAAATTAGCTTCTCTTCCCTTCTTTTAGTTGTAAAAATACAAAATATATTATAGCTTTTAAGTTTGCATACACACACACACGTTGGCATTTTTGGTTTGTGAGGACTCTACATAGGTGTAATGGTGTTTATATTTAGATAAAAAAAAACACTATTTTGTATGTTTTTGCAAAGCCTTTTGAATTGTGTGGGCACTGGTAGTGTCCTCATAAACCACCTTCAAATTGTAATACCTGTCATACCCATGTCATTAAACAAATTTGCATCCACATAAAACACGAAGCCAACACCACACACACACACAAACACGAATCTAAATAATATGAACTATGACTGTTATAAATATATAAACTAATATGTTGTATTAGTATACACACACACACACACACATATATATATATATATATATATATATATATATATATATATATAAAAATATGAAGTGTTGTTTTTGTTTAGCAAAAACTGATTTCTGTTATTCTTTATTGTGTTTTGTTATTTTTATTAATATTTTTTTTTTACATCAGCTAAATTTTTTTCATTAATTGCAATGCACAATGGGAAAAAAAGTTATTTTTTTAAGAGAGTTTTTAAAAACAGGTGGAAGTGAAATCTTCTCACACACACACAAACACACACAAATATATATATATATATATGTACATACATACGCACCAATTCATACATGCATACATACGTGTGTGTGGGAATATATACTACTATTTTAGTTTTTTCTTGCCTTGCCACAGGATGACAGACTCCTCCATCAAAGTCTAATTTCTCTCAAGGTTCCCTTTTCACCTGAAAATAAATTTTGTTCCTCTTTACCAACGTTAACCTTGGCTTACGCATTAGGAGACATATCTCTGTTAAGCTTCTTTGAAACATACAAATTATGAAGTACCTAACTTGTATGGTGTCCAACTTACAATAGAAAAAAAGTTTTTAGTGAACAAAAAAAGCTTCGAACTCGAGGCGGTGCAGTGTACATGTAATAATTCTTTGCCAAGTCAGTTTGCTCAATTATTGTCCTGCTGCGTTGTGTGCTTGACTCAATCGCTGCGTTAGCCTGTGGTTTGATTTACACTCTCTTGCATCACCCCACATGTGCTCATACCTTCCAACTAAACTGAGATTTGAAATATGTCCAGCGCAAAAATCAATTTTCGTGATTCAGTCTACAAACACACCCATTTCGTAGATGTTAGCAGAAGCAAGAAGAATCCATTGTCTTCTTTAGTTTACACAGTGTTGGTATGAATGTCTTGTAAGTGCTGAACACTCTTCGGTCCATGACTGCTGCTGCTCTTTTAGTAAACACAGTCAAACACTGTCTTCTTATTTATGTATTGATCTTTATTGATTGCCTGTATTTCCTCACACGCCTCCTCACTCTCACTTTCCCAGGCACTGTCAAGAATTGTAGCAGCACCTGTAAGGATCATCTATTACTTCAGATGAAGATGTTCATCACATTTAATGTGGAGGTCTCGTTATCAGTTAGTGTCAAATAACATCATTTTGTCATCAATTTAGGTCTCTCTGACCGAGCTCACCCTACACGCAAGATTAGTTCAATCATATTTAGTCAGTGTTGTTATTTTTGTTATACTTTCTTTTTCTTTTAAACAGGTTTTGGAGATAGTGGGTCTTTTTTTAAGGATTGCCCCCATTTTTCTCAGATTTGTAGCATCTTTTCATGACCCCATAGCCTTATTTAAACAGAGACCAAAGCCAGGTTCTGTTTTACAGTTTTTCACATCTATTTTCCATATTCTCAAATATAAGAGAGGAAAGGTGACATAAAACGGACCGGAGAGTAATGTCAAGTTACGCACATGCAGCGGTGTTTGATGTTGTCAATAATTTCAGAGAAAATGTGCAAATGTTCACACGGTCACCGTGTACTTAATCCAAATACATCGGCGGCTTTTAGAGGGTTTTTGTGTGTGTTGCCAATTTCATCAAACAGTATCTAACACCTCTCATCTGTGCAATTTTGCAAGTGATGTGCTGTGTTGTTGTACACTCTTGACACGCTGTCTTGTGCTGGTGTTAAAGCCTGTGTGAATTAACCCTCTCTGTACCTGTGTTGTGCTGATGACAGATCCACATTAATACAGTTTTTATTCCTCTCTCTCCTCTTTGTGAGATCAAATGATCGTTTAACCACTCTGTTCATCTGTTTTGTGAAAGAGCTGCAGGTGATAGACTATTACAGATTATTAATAGAATTATTGATGTTTATAGATTACTATTCTTACCAGTTCTGTCAAATGATTCATCTAAATTAATTGCATCCAAAATAAAAGTTTTCGTTTACAAAATATATATATATATATATATATATATATATATGTGTGTGTGTGCTATGTACATATATATATATATTTATATACATTTATGTATTTAGGTGTATATGTTTATATTTATAGAAATTATCTTTTTTACAAATAAAATTAATATATAAATGTACGCACATGTATAAATATAAATATACACAGGACACGCAAATATATTATGTAAACAAAATCTTTTATTTTGTTAACTGTTATAACTGTTGAGCATGTGTATTATATATAACACCCAATTAATTTTAATTTTATGTATTTATTTATTTATTTTTATTTTTTTTACATGAATAAAGTAAGCTGATTATGTAGCATGTATTACTCAATACCCTCAACGCTGATGACATACATAAAAATACCACAATGTACTTTTTTTTATATACAAGTGCTGCAGACATATCAGTACTAAAGCAGAGCTCGTTGTTTTATCTTAACGTAAGGCTTCGGTCACTCTTCCACAGACCACTTAATGAATATTCTAGTACTGTAATGATGAGCAACTGGGGCTTAGGATTTGTTTGCACTCTGGGTCTCTCCGTCATTCTTGTTTATTTTTCGTTTTCCCCTCCGGAGTCGACTCTGACATCTGCAGGCATTTTTATCAGCGGCTAACTTAATTATGCTACTGTGGACTTTGGGTTATTTGACTTGCTAACAAATTAGCCCTCAAATTAGCCTCGCTATCGGTGTTTCTGCTCCACTGTCAGGGATATGGTTTGTCATTTCTGAATTCCTCTGTGATTCTTGATTTGCTTTATTACAGGCTATTTTATAGAGGAGCAAACAGAGTGGGCACAGTCAGGCTGTATAATGAAGCGCTAGCTTTCTCGCAAAGCACTAGCCTGGACTAATGACTAGCTTTAGTCAGACTGGTAAAACAGATTCAGACACCCAAGCGCCATCATTAGATTTTCTCTCTTGAATACTCTGCAACAGAATAAGCCACTGCCGGTAGTTATACGGCTGTCTTTGGTGGGTACAGTACCCGCGGTATGATTTGACTCAGTGTCCCCCAGAGTCTCAAATACTCACGCTACACATCCCACACCGGCCCCTGCTCTCCGGTTATCTCGTAAAGACTCCATTCCAGCTCTATAAAACTTGGCGTCTTTATTACAGCTAAGTTGAGGCGCCCACTCTCAAATAAAAAAATAAAAAAACTGCACCGCTGCAAGAGAGTAGCAGCTCAGGGACACACGCTGGAAATGTGTTGTGGAGCTCATTCTCTTGTTGCCTTTGCTCCGTTCCAAGCTTGAATAATGGGAAAAGAGAGGAATGAAACTTCATTTCATAGCTTTCGTCTCCTGCTCTCCCTTCGTTCACTCACTCTTTACCCCCTCTTGCTTTGTTTCCAACTTTATAAGTGAATTGTAGGTTCTCTCAGCAGGCCCTGAAGCCACACGTTCGCTTTCTCATTTATGGATGTGTAATGAGTTCTGCCTCTGTTTGCTCTTACAACAATAATAAGTAAAGTAATTAAAAGAGGCAGAGGAGGGGGAGAACAAGGGGAACCCACCGCCAGACAGGTCCTGCGTACGGGCAATTGACAGAGACTTTTTGATGAAATCGTAGGTGTGCATGCATGTTTTTTCCTTTTTTTCTATTTGCAATTTTAAGTGCCCTTTTTTTCAAATGCATTAATTTAATTAGATATAATGCAAACAAAGCACGCTCTAGTTGCAGCAGTAATATTTGCTTTTGGCGTCTAACGTGAAGAGGGATGAGCCATATCCTCGAAGGGCAGTGGGTTTATGTGTCGGGGGAGTGACGGGTGGGGGTTGGCTATAGAGTATATTTAGATTTCATTAGTTGTGTCACGAATCGTAGCTCCTCCGTCACAGAGAGGCACAGCGTTAACACAACATGCTAGAACGTTGACACCTGTTCTGGCCTCGTTTGTCCTCGAGCCGACTCTCTCAGATCGCCTCTCAGATGTTCAGGCATGCATGGCGAAAGCGCCAAACCGCTAGAGCATAGAGCAAACAAATATCAGAGAGCGTTGGGACCGGAAATCTAAGCCCTTCGCTAACAGGGACACAGATAGCAAATAGACTCTGCAACATCGTGCAATGGATAGTTTGCCCTGCTAGTGTTACTCTAACTAGTTCATTCTAGTTTTAAGTAAAACTATAAGCACGCTGTGTGTTCAACAAGTCAAGGGTGTAATCGTGCTGAAGAAAGACACAGACACACACAAAAGCAACTATAACTGCAAACAATCACACTGAAACAATTAGAGGTTGAAATATTTTAATTACTAGAATATCAGATACTGTAATTTTTCAACAACTGTGTAATTATAACATGAAAAATGTCTGGCAATGAAATCAAATAATTTTGACAAATAAATAGAATATGGCAGTTATGCTCAATCAATTAGGAGGCGCGATTGAATGCCACGCTACAGATGGAGACCAATTACAATCAGCACACTTTGATATTTTTTACTCTCTCTGAGTGTTACTTGCGGCGGTGCTTTGACTGCTCATTCGCTCGAGCATCGTTCACTCATGAGCATTTTACCATCACACGATTACCATTTGTAACGCTTCTGGTGAGGGGAGAAAAAGGAATTGCCGATAGCTAAAGCCTGTCTTCCTTGATTTATTGTTGACATGAATGTTGAAAGAGTGCTTGTGTTTGTGTGAGTGTGTCTGTGTGTGAGAGGGAGTGTGTGTGTGTGTGTGTGTGTGTGTGTGTGTGTGTGTGTGTGTGTGTGTTTGTCACCGGGACACTGTTTCAAACACTATTTGTCACAGTGAGATCAAAGAACTACTAAATTACCCTCAAAGGTATCCAGCTGAATAATGTAATGGTTCATTATAAAGATTTGATCTGCATCTGGAAGACGTCTTAATGGGGTAGTGAAATATGAAGCTTCATTATGACAAATACACTGGTCAAATGGAGTCGTATGAAGTAACACAGATAACAGTGGCCTGGTGTGAGCGGCAGTGTGTTTGTGCTCATACTGTGAGGTGCGTCGTTGAAGATGAGGATATCAAAGTCTACCGTGTGTGTGTGTGTGTGTGTACACATAAGCATTTTTCTAAGCATGAGTATGTTCTTGTGTTGGGGTCGAGTTGATCACAGTCTGACAGCTGGAGAATTTTCACTTAAACTAAAGTTCGCTAAAGATGCAACTTCTCTAAATGCGCAATTACATGTCTAGTATTCATAATTATGATGCTTGCATGTAATTTTATGTGATTTTCAGCAATATATAGAATGAAATGTACCTTTTGAGAATTTGAGTGTTACTTAATTTTTAAGTTTAATACTTTAGTACTTTCTTATACTGTCAGTCTGTGTGTTTTTTTTGCTTTGATTGTGTCTGTAAGTTTCAACTGTTATATATATATATATGTGTGACCCTGGACCACAAAACCAGTCTTAGGTCGCTGGGGTATATTTGTAGCAATAGCCAATGGGGTCAATGGTCAATGTATTTTTTTTTAGAAATTATTATTTTTGCCAAAAATACTTAGGATCATGTTACATGAAGATATTTCTTAACAAAAATATATTAAAACTTAATTTTTTATTAGTAATATGCATTGCTAAGATCTTTATGTAGACTTTCTCAGTATTTGGATTTTTCTGTACCTTCAGATTCCAGATATTCATATAGTTGTATCTCGGTCAAATATTGCCCTATCCATCCAAATCATACATCAATGAGAAGGTTATTTATTCAGCTTTCAGATCACATATAAATCTAAATTGAAAATTAACACTTACGACTGGTTTTGTTGTCCAGGGTCACATATATATACCTTTATACATTTAATCAATTTTTAATCTAAAACATACCAAACATTATGTAAACTGATTAATAAAATTCCACCTTATATCATTTGTATTTAAGTTATTAAGTAAAAGTTCATTTTGTTTGTTGTCATAATTTCCATGTATTGTAATTGCAGCAAAAAAAAGGTTTTGTCATTTCTTTAATCTGTCTCCCAATTGCATGTTAATAGATTTTTAATAGTACCGTGCCATTATTTGTATGATATTAAAGAAATTATCAGCCTTATCCCTTCTGCTTTCAAGAACTAGAAAAAATCCCCTAGGCGAAGAAGAAAACACTGTAAAAGAAAAATAAAAAAAAATAAAAAAACTGAAAGGACACCAGAACAAGAGACTTTTCCTACTTCTATGCGCTGTAGACATTGCTCTCTTTATTGAAATATGACATTTAATCAATGGCCACCTCTTTAAATGGCATTCATTTAATTTGTGGGCTAGCCAGGCACGGCTGTCCTCTTCCCCATTCTTTGTGTGTCTATGCGAGCGCATGACGTAACCGAGACACGCCGCGGCACACATACACTATTGATTACACTCAACACATCTTAGCAATTAAGAGATGGCAAGGTAGAGTAATAAAGGGTCATTAGTGAGGCATGCTTGTGAACCCTCATCAAAGGTGATGTCGCCGGCAGGGGCGGAGCTCCCGCAGGGTCGCCACAGGGGCTCGCCGCATTTGCATATCTGCTCGGAGACGCACTGTGGCTGACCCCGTGGCTGGGATCAGTATGAGCCGCTCTCGTTGATCAGGGGTTCATCAGTGGTTCAAGGTAACAAAAAGTGAACCTATCGCCGTTAATTGGTCCTGGGGAAAAAAAAACAGAAAGAGAGACAAATAAAAAGGTTAGTTGGGAAAGGTGAGGGGGCCTGGAGTGGAGGGAAAGTAAAGGCTGTGTGCTCCAAATTGGGTATGAATTATAAATAAGAGCAGTGGAGGCAATGTCTTCTCCTCTGGAGTGCTGTTGTGCCAGGACCTACACCACTAAAGAGATTGTTTGGGCAGCAGGTATCGACTCGCTGATCGTCAGCTTGGTAAACTTGACCTGAGGCACTGATCATTGGCCAAGTTAGAAAGACTCTGTGTTCTGATACACACACACAATCACACACACCCCTCTTTTCCATCTCACTACAGCTATCTTCATCAATACTGCCCAGACAGAGGTCAATGTAATAAACATGGAGGTCAATATCATGGCCATCTGAGTACACTTTCGGCATGGGCCTTAAAGTTGGTCTTTAATTGGATCCCTCCGGGCAAGTTCATGCACCAGTTGCAATGTGGAGGGAAAAGAATGAGAAATCGTGATTGAGGGGGGGAAAGCACATCAGTCTGATCCTCTTTGTTCCACACAAACTGATGCAGACGTATATCAAGGCAGTCGTATGCTTTAAGCCACGTACGGTGTGAATGGTTCAAAGCGGAATTGATCTAGCCGGGGTTCAATTCCTTTCTCACAAACAGCACAATAAATAAACAGACCCAATGTACTTGTTTCGTGCCAGACGCTACCTGTCTGAAAGTGCTGCATTATGAGGGATGTGAAAGGCTCTTGTGGGACTTTGAAAGGTCTGACGAGGACTTAGGGTGTACATGTCACTTCACCTGGATCCAATGACCCAAACATGGGAATACTTTAACCTGCTGCCACAGAGGGAAAACCGAGCCATTTGTGGATTAACTGATAGGTGTATCGAACTCCAGAGAGAGAAAATTCAATCTTCCATGGATAGCGGCCATTCCATCCATTGTCCTTAAGTGCGCAATATCCTCATAGATGGAAAATGTTGTGCTGGGGCACATAGTACACAACAGAGAGTTCAAAGTTTTTGCTTGGCATCATACGTACTAAACTATTTAGAGTATAAAACAGTCCTCACATATCACTTCCTTTAATCTAGTGTCAGTAGTAAGTGTTAAAGGAACATACTAAAAATTGTCAGTGGTGCATTAACCTTAAAGGGACTTTTTTGGGTCCCACTTTATATTAAGTGGCCTTAACTACTATATACTTGCATGTAAATTTATAATTCCATGGACTTGATGTGTACACTAGATTGTACTAATATTTTTAAAAATACCACCATGGAATTACATCTGTAATTAATTTCTGTAATTACTTTTAGAAATGCATCCGTTACACTTTAACCCATCCTTAAACCTTCCCATACCACCAGTCCTGCCCTTAACCTCGCCCATATCCCACCTGCAATATGAGCACAATAACTACATTGTATTTATTTTTTTCTTGTAAGTGACAAGAAATTCTTCTGACAGTTTACAGTGAACGTTTCGAAATATCATCATTAGTGTTAATCAGAAAAAAACAGGGTAACTAAATGTGACTTTAAATAGATTTTTTTACTTTAAATGTAAAATGTGGCTTATTTTACTGTAAAAACATTCTGTTGTAGGTTTTTTTCCAGCGCTATCTCACAACCAATTCGTACATGTGTAGTTACAATTTTATATGATTTGGAAGAGTCTAAACCCCAGTGACGAGTAAGATAAGGGGCGGGGTTAGGCTTAGGTCATTACATACAAATTCATACGAACTATGCAACTCATAAAATGTGTAAAATTTAGCAAAAATCGTATGAATCTCAACAAGTGAGGTACAATTAGCCACCTTGTAAAATATGTAGAAATTGCCATGAGATCGGGCTGGTTTTTCACGTTTCATGTTCTGTCTTTTGCAGGTACTGAGAAGCATGAGTTAACATCATGGAAGAGCTTCCACTCCATCTTTAAGTTCTTCAGCGATGCCTTTAAGGATCACGAGGATGAGTCCTCCTCCAGCCCGGTCACCACACGCAGCTCCCACCGCATAAAAAGCGAAGATTTATAGAGGGCTCACAGATCCCAACCCAGAGCCCGCAATTCGTCCCCTCTTAGTCCTTTTTCTCCTCTGTTCTTTTTATGAAAAATATTCCTCCTTAAAGCCCTCCTCCCAGTGAATTGTACGACTCTGAGGAGTGCAGGGTCAGCCTGTATACATCAGAATAGCGTTTTGCATTACTTCTGGATGAGTGCAACTGTCAAAGCAATATGGCTTCACTGCTTGTGCCTCCTGTGGGCTGCTGTGTGGATTTGGTGGTGGCCCAACGGTGGCCAGATTAAGGCTGACAGGCGGCGCCGCACACCGCCTCTTGATGCACCTCTAATTATCCTGACATTGTCCTGAACTGAGCTAATGCCTAGGAAGCACCTGCACACACACACACACACACACACAAGTCTGGCGGGTCCTAGTGCCTGCCTGCAATGTCTTTGTATCTCTCTTTGGTTTCCCCCCGTTGTTTTATTGTTTCTTTACAGGGTTTCACTTGCGTTTAAAGAACTTGTGTGCTTAAGAACGTTGTGTGTCAGATGCTAAAGGCTTACAGGTTGTTTGTTTCATGTGCATACCACTTTTAACTGAAAAAAAGCAACTTGCAGAATCAAACACCCATTCAATGGATATCTCCAGACTAGATTTAGAATGAACACAATGAAGTAAGCCATTGACAGCGTGACAGATTGAATGAATCCTTCCCTGTTTTTAAATCCCTTAAAACCTTGTGCGAGCTTGAGTTTTAGGAATATCTCCCTTTCACATAGCAGATATGTGTCAGGATCAGGACGATTTAATGTTATCCAAAGTATAAAAGCCATTCCTTAAGATGTTTGCTAATGTAACCTGCCCTTTTTGAAGAGTCCATGACTGTTCAGACTGTTTTAACACATCATTGTCATACTCTGCTAAAGCTAAAGCATGTTATGTTTCTGTCTCAGAAAAGACGAGAGGCATTGTCTCCTGGAAAATTTGGTATTAGTAGAGGCTTAAAGAGATGATGTTCAGGCATGTCAACAGATCACTCTGCTTCGCTTAAAAATTAACCTCACAGTAAAAGGCTGTTTTTACTCTGGTCACTTTTTTAGAAGTATCTTTGCTATTTTTAGTTTGCTGAAGGATATCTAATGTTTTAGTGCTTTACATATGACAAAATGCAAGACCCTGCCCAGAGGTTTTTGTGTTTTTTTTTTTACCTGTTTTACAATGAATTAAACTTTTATTAACCTGAAAATATTCATTAGATGCCACTGATCATCTGCAAGTTGCTTAAATTTGTCTATTTACAACCGTTTAACTCAGATCACAATATCGTTGCCTTAGGAATAAACACACATCTTTCATCTTTATTTGATTTTCCAAAACTGACAAGCCATATGTGAATATTACACGCGCGTTTAATACAGCCTTAAACCAAATCGAACACTTAATTGGTTTGTAAATAAGGACTCATTTTAATAATTAATATTTTAATCGATAAGATATTTGTTGAAAGATCCTAGTCTGGAATTATAGAAGTGTAAGATGTTTTCTGAGTTTCCTGCTTTTTTATTCGCTTTCGAGCTTTCGTTAAATCAAATCAGATATTTTAGCTTTGATTTCACTTTTCATAAATCGTTCAAATATGTAAGTCTTTGAATTAATTGCAGTTTGTGCCCTAAATAATTGTTCAGTTTGTTTTCATGTCATATGAGTGTAATAATGATCTTCATGCTGAAATTAAATAAAGTTCTTTATTTAAAAAAATGATGCGTGACTATCTAATTGATTTTGATTTGAATAGTTCCGGTTTGTGTGGCAAGAATGCTTTATTTTTCTTTATTTTTAGTGTATACAAAACTAACCTGCACATTTGCGCCCAGTTTGATAGACATATCTCACCTTGCACTTGAAGACACCGATGTACATGGTACCCTTATTTACAACGTAATGATCGTAAAGGCATCACTTTCAGCCCAAGAAGCTGTCGGGTTAAAGTTCAACCTGACGGGGGAAAGATCTTTGGAGCCCGATAAAGCCTGTTGCTCCAGCGGCTCTCCTCTCAGCTCTGTTCCCAGGGAAGGTGAGCCTGCTCGGAGAATGACTCGCTCTTCTCACGTAACAGCTGTGGAACTCTATCACGAAAGCTGATATTTGTGTCTAGATCGAGCCCAGGCCTTTACAATGAGACCAATGTTAACCAAAATAAGTGTCAGTCAAAGACAGAGAAGTATCGAATGAAGCCATGTCTATAGAACCTAGTTTTATTACGTTCCAACTGCTTGTTTTAGACCTTAATGACCTTTTAGAGAAATGATGGTCTGAGAGTCGCACAGCCACAGCAGAGCGGTAATGACGACAACTGTCCTGCGAAAATAAATCAACCAAATGCCTTTAGATTTCATGAGTAATAGTCCTAAAAGAGGAAAAACCGCTGTGGAATTTCACGTTTTCGTGTCTGGTTTCAGTTTGTTCAGATTAATGAAAAACAAGATGATAATACAAGAAATTTGTTTTTTAATTGAAAATTAAATAACGATTCGATACAAAAAAATAATTGTATAAAAACCACATAAGGGTTGTACCAAAACCATTGGCTCTTTATGGTAAGGGTTAGGGTTATATATATATAATTTCATGAAGAAAAATATAAATCAAATGTAATAGCTTTGGCAGTTATAGGTATAAAAAGGTACTCTGTTTTATGGTTTTCTTGTCACATAACATCTTTGTTCTTATTTTTAACGTCAATCTTATTTTCAAAAACTAAATTTATAACTGTCTTTTTAAAAATAAATAATTATTCGAAAAAGAAAATTTCTTTGGTTAAAATTTATTTGCAGGACAACCTTATAATGTTTTGCCAAAAAATAAATAAACTGAAACAAAACTTTACATTTACAACAAAATGAATTAATCTAATCCATGCATAGGTAACTTCAAAATAAACTAACTAAATTAAGCATATAAGGGCTCTCTTCTCTTACTTATTTTTTGTTTGTTTGTTTGTTTGTTTGTTTTGGTTAATTGTTTTAACACCGTTTAAATTTGTATAGTCTAAGCTGTGTGAACTGTTGGTGGATTCTGTGCAAACACTGCAGAAAAAGACTCTAAAACCTATATCTCACCTTACAAATGTAAGACTTTAAGCACTAAGGTAATGTGTTGATTTAATCCACAACACTTTTTGTAATCACGCTCTCTTCCGGGAGAGTCACACTTAACAGCAAAAATATCGTTGTATTTGAAGCCTATAAAGTCCTTGATTGATATTTCAATTTTATCCGTGTTTTGTCACGCGCGCTCTCCGTCTCCTCCCAGACTCTCATGCGCCGCCAAATATGAACTATTCTCAAAGAGTCGAGCACTTGCTGAAGCTGGACTGTCACTCCTCCAGGCCCTTGTCTTCGGGAGTACTTCACCAGATCGCTGTCAGATCTCTATTTGCATAATTATATGCTTGGTTCTGAAGGGAAATCTAGCCCCCAAATTTTACGGGTCAGCAAACTGCAACAATCAAAGTTTTATTGTGTCCTCAAAAAGAAAAAAAGCTCAAATAATACAACTCGCTCTAATATTCTTCGTCTCTCTACTTCATCTATCTATCTATCTATCTATCTATCTATCTATCTATCTATCTATCTATCTATCTATCTATCTATCTATCTAT
>JAUCNO010000795.1:8670337-8714298 GCA_032353835.1 Enteromius viviparus | reverse complement strand
TATCTATCTATCTATCTATCTATCTATCTATCTATCTATCTATCTATCTATCTATCTATCTATCTATCTATGTCTGTCTGTCCACAGTTAATTTGTTCTCTTTCTCTACAGTTATCCCTCCCTCACTGTCCCTTTTTGATTGATTGTTATGAGTTCATATAGCCTAACACACATGGCCCACACACCCTTTCACACCCACCCACACGCGCACCTTGGCTTCCTGAAGTTACGCTTCCTCGTGCGAAAGAGCTCCGTTAACGTGTCTTGAGAGTGGGATATGTTTTGGGGTGTTCACGCCACAGAGTACTGGACAGCTGCTGCTGGCAGAGTCTTGGCTTTAAATGATTGCTTTCAGGTTGCTGTCTGTCCCCCCTTCTGTCTTCGATTGGGATATTTTTAGCTAGACAACGTGTGTGTGAAATTGAGCAAAGCACGTTGCACGAAATGGATCACACAGGGAAAAGGGAAGACAACTTTCATCAAGTTATGTTGGGACGTCATGATATGCAAGAGAGAGAGAGGAAAAAACCCCCCACAAAGATTGAATTTGTCCCGTGTTGCTAAGCAGTGTTTTCGAAACACTTCCTCGTAAGTGAATTATTGCATTTTGAGAATAATTGCACTGGTCTCATAGATCCTGGGATCCCAGGTGCTTAATTTAACATGCCGCCAAATCCGTAAGGAAAATAATAATAAATACAATAAAAAAGATATATTTTTGTGGATAAAATTGCCCTGCTCTTGTTTGGACAATGATAAACGGACTTTGGAATTCAGCAATATGAGAGGCGCCCGCGTAAACTGATTTCAGTGTAGGTCAGAGAATATTATGTCCTGAATTCAGTTTATGTGATGAAAGGGAATAGCGATAAGGCATCAAAACAATTATTAGCTCTGAATCCACTTTTATGTAAAGATAAATTCCCGTCAAAGATATTAGGTGTCATAAAACAGGACAAGGAATGAAAGAGCACGTTCCATCTCACACACTAAAAAAGAAAAAACAAAACTTTTTTCCCTGTAGGGTAACGCCTGCTCGCATAAAACTCCATCAGCGCTATGCACTGATAATATTTATAGACAATTAAAAAAATGACACGATACTAAAAATATTATTTGAAGGTTTTTTTTAATGTTTATTCTTATCCTAGACATAGCTATACATAACCGTAGTTTTGGGAAATGTGAAAGAAATTAATTCGTTGTTTTAGTAAATATAAATTAGGAGGATGATGAAGATTATTATTATTTCATCCACCTTGTATTCACATTTAAAATAGATTTTTATTCTTATCTTTAAATGGTTTGTATAGGCTATATTTATCAAGTTGAACTAATAGCAGGTTGAATATATATAAATAATAACAATAATATTGATAGTAATAATAATAACTTAACTGCTTCCATGTAACATTTGCTGGCTGCAGCCGCCTAAATGTATTAAATTAATGTTTGACAGTTAACGACAGTAAAGTATAAGCTACGTTTCACTATACATCTGGTCGTCCCACACTTCTAAAAACAAGTGTTTTTATTTTATTTCTTTTCCGTCACTCAACTCTTAATAGGGAGCTTTAAGAGCAAGGGCTAGAAGACCTGGACTTAAATCACTCGGTTAAGGTCACGTATAGTAACCGGAGTGCTCGGAGCGTTACAACCTGTCATTTTACAGCTAGGGATGGAATTCCCGCATAGAGTGCCAAGCGGGTCACCGTGATATCCAGCGACCCAGGGTTAGGACACGATAAAACCCGATCCGCTCTAAACAACAAGAGGCCTTTTCAACGAAACCAGACAACAGTGCCTTAAATCTCTTATTATGCACCACTCTCTACTTGATGCTGTGTGATGTGAGGTTGAAGGCCTCTTCAGTGAGGACTGTGAGTCTGTTGCGCGCGGTTCCGTCTCGTCAGAAGCTAATAGTACCCTAGTATTCAATCACGCATTATAGATGAGTCTCATCAAGCTTAACGGGTTCCTTGGAGGCTAAACACATTGGTGCGCGGAGCTGGTTGCTCCCACCTGAGTAAGCGGCGCGTTATTGCACAGCGCATCCTCATTAAGAAACGCCCCAAAAGATGAGGCTCTAAATTAAGTTATTGCCATCCAATGAACCCAAATTAGCGAGGCCACAGAGGTGCCCGTCTGACGGACTGCCGTTAAAAACAGCCTGACAGGCAACAAGGTAGACAGAGGAGAGTCTATGAGTGTGAAGGTGTGATATATATCGCACATATATGGGGTGATAAAATGGATGAATGGGTAATATTCATTAATTGGGCAGCCGATTCGTGGCTGAACATTCAAGTTTAGACTGTCTCTGTCTCTCCTAAATTCAGTGCCGTTTCTCACCCTTTAGAGTGTGGTGTTAGTACAAAATAGACTGCTTCTTTCTCTCTCTCTCTCTCTCTCTCTCTCTCTCTCTCTCTCTCATCTCCCTGACAACCGTCACTGCTTCAAACCGCTGTGTCCTTCCATTTGACTACCTGTTCTTTTATGTCTCCATCTGAATCAGCATCCAGGATGAAAAACGCCAGCCAGATTCAACGACAGCTGACAGCATAACTTTTGATGTGAATGATGTGTGTGTGTGTGTGTGTGGCAAGGTCTGATATACCTGGAAAAGGCGTATAAAACGTTCCAAGTTAGTCTTTTAAGTCAGCTCGAGAACAATAGGTCTTTATTATTGTTTTAGGCGACTCCCCTAAAGCAAATCTGTCACCGAATGAGAAACTGACGAGGTTTCCAGTGTGCAAGTTAGACAAACACCGTTTCCTGTTCGCTTTATCTTACAGTGAGACTGTGGTGGAAAGTGACATTCAAAAAAAGATCAAATAAGAGCGAGTTAAAAATAAGTTCATGTATCATCTTCAGTGTTCTGAAGTGGATCTAAAAGTTGGGAAGAGAGGCGCGAGGTAAATTGAATTAAAGAACCTAGAAACAAAAGAGAATGCATATATGTGATTAATTATTATAATATTGCAGTGTATTTTTTAGTTCATGTTATGATAAAAAAACAATTAATGGATACGCTTTTGTAATTTGCAGCAACGCAATATTAATTTGTTCTTTTGCAGCAACAGTTTTTACAATATTCAGTGTAAGAGCATTAGCAATATCACAAATGTGTGTAGTTATTCTAGAAGTATTCTGTTAGAAAAAAAATACAAGAAACCATTCATGAAATGCATTTAGAAAATATAAAACAACTGCAGAAATTAAAATGCCTGCTATTTGTAATTTATTCATTGATTTGGTTTGCCGCAATATATAGTTTCCTCCATGTTTTTGTTATTTCCTTAAGGCTTTTAGAGTTTTTATTGTGAAGGAAGAAAAATAACGTCGTAAATCAGCTTAAAAACGTTATTTCGATATTTAAACAACCAGGGTCAAATTAAATCTTATTTATTCGATGTCACAAATTGTTTATACGATTAATACGTTTTATATATTTAATTTTGCCGTTTTGTTTTTAAAGCAAACATTTGTTTAAAAAGATCGTCAAAGTAGTCTACTAAATGTTAGTATCTCTACAAAACAATTGTTGTTGTTTTTTATTCAAAATAAAATGAAGCAACAAAATAAAACTACAGACAAAGAGACCTATTGATATCAAACTTGTATTAGATTAAAGCCTATATTGTCTCGATTCATACCTTTGATTATTTTTCGAAAAGAAAGAAACTTTCTTGTTTGGTCATGCGCGTTATTCCTAACGTGATTCAGATCACCATCACCTGTTATCTAAGGTGTTATCTCACCCTTTCTTCCCCGTCCATTAGCGGTCATGATCGCTCCATCACCGTGACAGAGGTGTGTATTTGCGCTTGGAGCACTGACTGTCAGGGTGGCTTGTTAAAGGTTGTAAACCAGTGGCAGTCTCCTGATACAGGCGATGGCATCGATTTGAAACTTGTCCTGTCTAATTTGATAAGAGCACCCAGGCACCTCTGAATAGGACCATGGACAGCGCTCTCTCTTGACCCTGAACTCGCCCCTGTCTGTTCCGCAGGGGGACCTTCACATCCAGTTGCGCAAGTGATGTGAGTGTGAGGATGAGGCAGCAGCTGTAGCTGAAAACTGCGTTTTATCACAGTTCCTGTGCATAAGATAAAGAAACCGCTAAACGTCTCATATTCTCCTCACTACCTCTTCAGACGCATACACACTCCCTCCCTGACTCACACAGTCCATGCGAACACAAACCCAAAGTCAAACATAGGAACTACGCTGCGATGTAATCTGACATACGATAAGCAAGCGGATTCATACAGGAACAAAGCTGAATGGGGAGTCACGGAGAACTCTCAAGTAACGCCAAAGAGGAGACTGTTCAGACGGAAGGGGGGTTCGCTAGTGGGGAGAGGCTGTTTGATGGATCTCTACAGCTTTGAGACAGCTTGTTAATTAAAACCCCAAGAGATGAGCCTCTGGAGCCACCGTCCATATTAGAACATTGCTAACTATCCTGACAGCGAGCAATGTCACAAGCACGAGAAAGGCTTTGTACCCGTTTCTCAGCCCAGATTTGGCTTTTCCTGGTGTGGTGGCTATACACAATTTTCTAATAGGATTCAAATCTTCTGCATTGAATATGTAACAAAACTAATCATTCATTTCGGAATGTTACATTTTCTTTCAAATAATAATAATAATAATAAACTATCTTTCGTTTGTCTTTAGAAGAACAACGAGTAGTCTTGAGTCTTTCAATGCAGGTCAGACTCACATTATTATTTTAATAAATGTTTCTAGTTTTTTATTGTATGTTTGTTTGCAAAAGATTTTTTGCTGCCAGTTGAGGTCGCATGGGTTTTCAAAAATATATAATACATTTTCAACTTTAAACAACTTAATATGGTTTACAATCTATTTAATTAAGAATATTTTTTTTTATTTAATTTTTATCCACCAACAAACATAAAACATAAAACATAAACATACAGTTTACTTGAATACGTTTTGATAATATTTTCATGAATGCTGCCACTGTCAGTAGCGTTTGAGTGGCCCATGCAGAGAGACTCTGCATACCATGGTTTTTATTATAGGGTGGCGTGAGTTAACGGCCACCACCATTATTAATATATATATATATATTTAAAAATAACAAAATATATAAATATAGCCAATGCAAATATGAAATAATTTGCAAATAAATAAAATTCTGTCAATGCAATAAACTGAACAATGTGGTTTACTGATTAAAGTGGATAACATGCAAACTACAAAATATGAATATAAAACATAAATCATGTCCCAACAAAACCGATCATTTATGAACAACTCAATATATTAATGATGCCACTGTCATGTGAAATAGAAGGACAGGCAAATAGGCAAAATAATCTTTTTTATTTTAATATTTTATATGTAATTCTTTGGTGAATCCTGTCGGTCTGGTACTCCTCATCGTCCGCTGAGCAATCTGGCATAACATTTAAACGACATCTTTAAATGTTCTTCACGTCGTGGGCACATTCATCAACGTCAAATATGGACAAGCCACTATTTAGAGAAAGTGTAAGTGCTGCAATATATCTTCTTAACACTCAGAGGGGAGAAAAATGCGTTTTTGTGGAAATGTGAATAAATCCACTTATTTCTGTCTGTTAAAATGTAATAATATAACATTATCAGACGCGTTTTTGAAAAAGAAAATCTACCGAGAGTTGGGGTTTAAAAATTTCTATAGCCTATTTCTGAAGGCTATTCACAACGATATCACTTTGTTTTAACGTGGAAATTTATTGACTCTGCCGTCCATTGAAATATCGCTGAGTGAGCTGGATATACAACTTAAAATATATTGAAATCATAGATTTTTAAACTTTTTGTAACTAAAAATTATCAAATTAATCAGCTTTTCTTTTCTTTTTTCTTTTTTTAAATGATTTATAGGAATCAAAACATTTGAACAATTACTTAAAGATCTGCATAGTCTGAAGCAAATTAATTAACAAATCCCAAAAAGCAGCATAATTTACCATATAAAATATAAAGCATATTATGTATATTTTTATGTGGAGAAAAGCATAAAATAAAAAGCCAGCACATCCCTACAAATATAATTACATCTACAAATTAGCGAGTAGCCTAGTAATCACATTTTTTATTTGTATTATTTTTTCACTAAACATTTAAATATATGTCACGAATCCCAAGTGTGAAGGACAAGTTAAAGAAAAAGCATTAAAACTGCGCGTGTGAACAATGGCAAACGGGAAAAGAATAAACTGAGGACCGTTTTTCCTTTAACTGAGGGTCCCAGAACACAGAGCGCCATCTAGCAAATAAAGGGAGAAACAAACAGCTCTAGACAGCACTCTTTACATGGCATGAGAACGTCAGAGCATCAAAACAAAGCCACTAGCCTTCGACCTCACGGGATTCTAAATACACCGCAGAGAAAATAAACAGGTTAGGATATTAATAAATAAAAAACTACTGTCCAGGTATCTTCTAAAAAAATCATAAATAATAATAACAATCACTGGTCATAATGATAATTTGGAAGAGATGTAACTGTGTATTATTGCCAAACATTATCAAAAGAACTGTTTGCGTTGCTTCAGAATATGGTGGTGACTTTGAACCGTGAGCTATTTTAAATGTAGATCTCGCCTACGTTGATTTAGTCTCCTACACTTCTGGTGAACCTGTCTGACTGAACGACAGAGGAGGATAATTATGTCGTAGTGGAGAGTGGTATATTCTGCCCCCAACCTGATGCCTGTGCATCTTTAAGATTCAGTGGTTCACATTCAATGGAAGTTTCACAAAGTCAGCTGCACGCAACCAAAGTTACACATCCAAAACTATAACCTGAACCGCTCACGTTCAGAATGTGAACTTAAACACACCTTTACAATGTTCAACGCAAATACTGCAAGGTTATATGCTCAACAACTACAATAAAATAAATAAATAAAGGGATCTTATATGGACTGGAATGACCATCTAGTGGAAACGTGTATTTATTTATTTGAAGTATTTTATTTATTTTATAAAACTAAATATGAACCTAATCATTAATTTTTCATGTGTATTGAAAATTGTCTTAATATGAGATTTATTATTTGCTTGATTACTCTGGCTACGTTGGCATTTTTTTCTACACAGTTGCATGTTTCCTAACCTTAGTGAATTTTTGATTTCCATCCGCTAACAATATTCCTGCCTATTATAATAATTTAATAATACTGTATACTTAATGCGTAATACTATATATATATATACACACATAACTATATACAAATAACTTTAGAAGAAAAACATTTCTCGCTCTCCAATTGAAATTATATATTTTAATGAATTAAGGACAAGGGCCTGCTCCTGACTGAAAGGTCCATATGCGGATTGTCCGTAGCTCCTCCAATGAGCCGTTTGACTACAGGCCTCATACGTTTCCACATTTATCCTCGCACAGTCTAATGCGATATTGCATTTAATAAAATGAACATAGTATTGCTGTTATTTAAGTGTGAGGTGTTTAAGGTTTTGTATTTTGGATGCTATGATAATTTTAACTCTCCGTTTATGCGTACAGTGGTAAAAACTAGAGCAAACTTGGAAGAATTGTCTTCTTAAAGAGCATAGCTTCCTTTCCTCAGATTGTGCGGCTAAGAGGTAAAACCGAAGACGTGATGGGGTGTATTTGAAGTATGACGAGCTTTGTGGTTGACTCCTTTTCATTGCCTGGCTACAAACACGCCTGCTCTCAAATAAGCCTCTCCAGACCCCTCCGCCTCCCGCCACCTTGCACTGAATGGTCAGCTGACCCCAGGGTCTTCGTCCACTCTGTCCAGTTTTGACCGAATAAGCCACCTTCCCCCAGTCCTGCCACAACTAAATAGGATCCCTGCTATTCTTTATTGATATCATCAACGAATGCAAATGAATTTGGACGTGGGGGGCAGGGGGCTTGAATTTCAGGGATAAATACCGCGCCGAGATAGCTCTACAGAGGATAGGATATTTGGTAGTGCATTTTGTAACGAATCAGACCTTCATGCATTCAGATTATGCATAAAAGGTGGAAAGAAGATCATGGGAAATTTTTCTTCTATGATATAAGGAACACCACGCGTTTCTTATTCAGATTAATACTATAGCAACATTTCTGGATTGTTTTTTAAAAGTAGCCTAGAGCCTGGTCATTTTAAAAGAGTGGCCGAATCCACCATCCATCTCTCTTCCTAGATTCCCTTATTCTCAGACCGACCCCCATCTGTACACATGCACAGACAAACACACGTGAGCGCGCGCAAACATATTTCAGCGCACGAGAAAACTGGCTTTGTGGCTTTGCCTGTGGATGATGAGGGATGTGGCTTCTTATGCATGGAGAAGACACTTCCTTGCATCAGGCCTTAAAAATGGTTTTCTTTGAATACCTACAAGGACATATATGTAACGGACTGGTCTGCTTCTATGCCTGTATATATATACACATATGATGATTCACGTGTGTGCGATTAATGGACATGGTCTGTTTGTTTTGTTCTGCTTTGTATTTGAGTGTTCTGCAGCTTATGCCTTACTGTAATATCGGATGGGTAGCACCCCACTTCCACAAACACAGGTGCATGTTATGCTATGCATGAATATGGATATCCAAATATCCAAAAACTTAAAATACAGATTAAAAAATAGATTTCCCTATCATTTATCTTTTCTCGCATTTAAAATCTGGGCAGCTGAGCTACTACAGAAACGCTTTCACGTCTCTTTGGAAGTGGGGGAATGCGTAGCCTATGTATTTATCAAACGCACAAATTGCGACAACTATAGGCAAGACAGGCAGTATAAAGGGGGGAAAGGCAAGGGATCAGAGAGCCGTGGCAGGGACCAACACTAGAGCAAGAGAGATAATGCTTCTGTCAAGACCCGGTCTATATAACGGGGATGAAAAATATCCCTCGACAAAACGCTTCAGTCATTTATTATGAAAGAAAATAGAAGTCATGCTGAGAAATTAGGCAAATAAAAACGAAATTAGGGCTATATTAACCACAACATAATTCACCAAGCCTGTCAGGCCGCCTGCTATGAATTAGTGCCTAAAATGCTTGTTTATTTGTTTTATGTTGTGTTTATAAAAAGAAAAGACATGCATGTGATAGATAGATAGATAGATAGATAGATAGATAGATAGATAGATAGATAGATAGATAGATAGATAGATAGATAGATAGATGGAGTCATGATTAAAGTAGCCTAATTGTATGTATTGTAAGGTGTGTATGTTAAAACAATTTAGATTGAATATAGATTAAGCTGTCTGCATATGAAAAGTGGGTCATTGTTAATTTGGTCCCAGTGTGAAGAGCAACTGCAACAAAAATGCTGCTGAGTAAAATTGGGAGTGTCGCTGGCTGCGGTAGCACAGGCGCAAACCATCTGTTGTGCGTTATAAAAACGAGCAGTAAATATTGCTGAAAAGCCAGGACGTTATCAGGTATGTATCAACGGCATTTCTTTACTGCCCACGTGGTAGGGATCAGAAAATGCGCTTGTGTGTGTCCGTGGAAACATATTTGCATCACTGAATAAATGCACTAATTACATGCGCTTTGTCTTGAAGATCTCACGATAATCTGACGTCAGCATGTTTACTGTTCTTGAAGGAAAAACTGAATGAAGAAACCTGTCCGCTGTCTGGCAAAAAAAAGCGTATTTTTTTTATATCTCGGTAACAGACAGGCTTTTAAGTTATACAGCAGAGTATCGGGTAGCTATTCTAGACTACTGATAACCGGCTCCTTAAATTAACAAATTCGTGGTTACCTACAATACTCTAAGTTTTAGTTTAATTTCTTACGTATATCGTAATCTTCTGGCATCATTCCGCTAATTAAAATAAGACAGAAACTATATAGTATTTTATATTTCGCAGTCTGCGCCGCTTAGCCTCGGTTACCTCCTTTCACGTTTTCCTTTCAAAGCAAACTTTCCGTTCCCCAAAGCTCCATTTTCCGGCAATGATTTATTTCTTCAGCACACAGACAAACACGGAAAACTGGCACTCTCGAGTTTAAATGCCACGTGTTGATTGATTTGTTGTTAATGACAGTCGGAGTCATACATACACGCACGTCGAGACATCCTCTAGTCTCTTGCTTTCCCACAGAGCTCTCTCCCTCCACCTCCGCGCTCTCCCCATCTCTATTGAGCTATTCTACCACAACGCGCGTGCACGCACACTCTTCCACGGGTGCGCGCACCCGGGAGCCCTGACTAACACACACGCGCGCGTTTAAGGGGGACGAAATGAAAACAAATGTTCTTACTTTTTTGGAGGGCATCTGCGCAATACTTCAAAATCTTGCTTTCGCCGAGTCCACTCTTCGCCATGACGTGTTGATAAAGTCGCTCTTCGGTGACTTGTCCTTTAATTTATGCTTTTCTGGAGTCTGTCCCCTGTACCCAAATGCTTTGAGTGAACTGAAGTGCAGATTGAGACATATTGAGCCCCCTTTAAGGGGGATCATTTCATGTGGGAGGTTGGACGCAAAGTTTGGACCCGTGACTAGCATTCCGGAGAGACATGCATATTTTAAAACAACAAAGACAGATAAAGACGGGACGATGGGTGGGAGTGAAAAAAAAAACGTTTGGAAAAAAAACTCTGACTAAATGATAAAAAGCTGTCATTGTTGAACAAGATTTGAGTGCGCTTTCAGTTGTGGATTTCCTTGCAACTATTCCCTTGTGGAAAAGCTCCATGTGTTTAGAAACTGTAAATAGTTGTATTTACACGCGTATCCTCATAAATTATTGCCTATATATTTAATTTGCTTATATGCTCAATGTCACAATTTAAGGAAGAGCAGCTGCCTCATGGGAAAAAAACAACAAAACAAAACAATCTGCAAAATTCTATGCGGCCCCCTCCCCCAAAAAAATCCTAAAACTTTTTTTTCCCACTCAGAATTATTTACACTCAGAAAACTTACAAAGTTATTTATATTTATTATAATAATAGAATTAAAATAAAAAAAGTATTTTTATTTGTCGTATTGCGTTCCATTTCCCAGTTTCTTGTCACTGTCAATAAGCCTAATGAACTTTATTATGCAATGAAACTTAAAGATGTATGGCGTTGAGCTAGATATCTCTTTTACTTGTCAGTGGTCGGTCATGGGTATGGAATGCTAATAAGAGACCCCCCTCTTTTTCGCTGTCCCTGTGTCGTCTCATTCCCTTTCTCTCTGCACGCAGAAGGGATCGATAGCTGACCCGATGGTTTGGCCAAAGCTTTATTTATCTGGCGAGGCAATGATATTATCAGCCTTGAACGTTATATACAGCAAACGTCTACCTAAATCAACACAAAGGGATCGCTTACACAGCGATCTGTGCTTTCTCGCCTCCCTATACCTCACACCAGGCCCGACCACACACACACTCGAAGTGGAACACACATACAACACAACTCTATGGTTCAACGAAGTCACGCACGCACGCACACACATGCAAGCACAGGCGTCGCCTTATGTTACGTTCACAACTGGGGATATTTTATATCCTGTTGTGTTGGATTTGATCCATGGCTTAAGCTTGCTGGGAGCTCTGTGGACGTAGAATTATGCAGTGATCATTGAGAATGTTAACAGAAATGTATCGTCATAGCCTGCATATGGGCTCTGTGGCATAATGTAAACATGCAATTTGTGTAATTAAAGTGCAAAATGAGATTTTTAAAACAATATTTTTTTTTTCACAACATCGACGCCCCCCACATTACCTTTTACTTGCATTTGTCACTATACTATTTATCAACATAACATCATAATGCGTGTTCATAAATGGAGGGATGACCATATGCATAGATAGATATAGTACAAGTAGTCACATTAACAACTCCCATTCACATTACACTTAATAAATAAAACGAAACAACAAATTTAGCTTACTTTGAAAAAAAATACCAGTATGATGACCAAAGGCCCAGATCGAATATCTAGTCATTTTAGGTCTCTGTTCTTCCTCTCCACACAGACAACACCAAAGCCTATAAATTATGTCCCAATATCCTAAATGTGTCAGATAAACACTCGTACCTCAGTCAAGCGCGACTAAGCTAACAGCAGTTACATTCCAAGCCCGCAGTGACTATTTATTTTCTGTAGGAAAACTGTATGTGTCTGAGTCATGTGGTAGTCCTTTTCGCGAGGTAGAACTGCCATGCTAACCTCCTAACCCACTTTAGATATAAGTGAAGAAATCGACTGAAACCACCGACTGACAATCATGAGATCATGCGTGTTTAAAATCGACGCAGTGGAAAACAAATAAGGAAGGCTAAATTCAAATATCGCGCAGTACACAACATATGCCGACATGCATCTCAAACAGAGACTAGAATAGACTTTTTCTTGTTGCATGTGATTCATGTTCTTTTATGGATAAATGTTGCTTTGTTAATTAGGAACACATGGCACGGATTCAGTCCTTAGCAACTATTGCTTTATATAGCCTCAAGTCCAACAAATGTAAATCTCAATAGAACGTGTTCCTCTTATTCTGCTATTTCCCGTGAAATAGAGGGAAAAAATCTTCAGGGATTTTGATCTCATTACTGCTGAACATGAAAGTGTTTTAAGTTTCAGCTCAATGCAATGGTCAACACTTTAGTCGAAGCATTATATAAGAAAACAAGGGCACACTTGCCTTTGTTGTCATATTTAGGTAATTTCAGGCCTGCTGATTTTGATTTAAAAATCGACAGCACATTATATCGCCACACATTTAAAGCCTAGCTATAGTCTTGTAAAAAAAGCCTGGTTTCTAGCAACAAAGTGTCTCCACTTTAAAATAAAACAATAAAATCAGCAGAATTCCCGTGTGCATTGCATTTTTTTTTCTTCTAATAGCCGAACCTGATCATATTTAATTCAAAGAATGCGCAATTAGACATAGTCACAAAAATATATAGTCTTGCCTGCTTTTGACTTTTTTTGCTCTGATGGAAACTCTTTTTACAGCGCTAATATCAAAAATCAAAAATCAAACACATGATCGTTAAATAAATCATCAAGCTAATTGCCCCTCCAAAAATCCTGAAATGAACTTTAGCCTATACTATGAATCTTTTCCACTGAACATACTTCGAATAAAAAGACAATAGAGTAGGTTATTTTATCTATGTGGATACTTGTAAGTCGGTTTGAATCCATCCCAAGCGATCAAATTATTTAAATGAGAAATATCAACGCCAGGATTACCTTATAGGTTCATTAAAAAACAGTCTGAATCACGAATAATCAGGGCATGGCCAAACCCGCACTTTATTTTTGTGATTATGTCATGCACCTTTTATGGGAAACAACTTGCTTGAGTACAAAGATTAGCGCTGGGTAAAAAAAAAATCAGTGACATTGGGGTCAGCGAAAGTTCTTGTCATAGTAGCCTACTTATAAAACACCTCCTTCCCATAGTAAACATCAGGTATTTACGTGCACATGAAGGACAATCGCGCACTTCTGAGCATCAAGTGATTTCCTTTCGTGGTTCTAACCAATCATATGAGGCTGCACATGAATTTCTCTCTATCTCGGCACAATACATCACATTTAGTGCTCCTATCGACCGGCTTACATGCGGCATTATACATATCTTAGATTGATCACACATATAACTGCTGCTGCGTTCCTAGTGAAAACATCTGTCCTAACACAGATCCGTTCGCGATCACATCAAAGTAATAATTGTCTGCGAGTTAGATGGATTTGTTTTCTTTCCCCCTCCACTTCGTTTCTTAAAACGGTGGTGATAGAAGAAGAAGCCCTCATTGCCTTATTAGAGGTACGTATTTCTGTAGGCTTTATCTTCCCTTTGACTACGAGCAAGACTTTCAGTTCAGCCTGGGAAAAATATTAAACATTAATGCGCTGAAACAGGCATGGATCTTTGAACCAGTCTGTAGCAACGTCACAGAAATCGAATTCTGCGCACGATACGGGGACTCCAGATAATATAAAACGCACGTGCTCACCAAAACGCACACAGAATAAATATGCCTCCAAACGTAATCAAGTGCTTGCATTTGTAACATCTGTGGTTTTCGTCTCTTCGAGGTTTTACAGTATTTCAAAAGTATCGTTGACGGGCATGAAATTTAGCCAACATACAGGTCAGCCCATAGAAATATTAAACAAGCTTATGTGTTTTCATTGGCCTTTCCTTAGCAAACAGACATATGCATCATGTAAAAGCACATTCCACATACCCGCCATTAGAACAGCTCATTAATAGCATGAAGAACATTGAATTTGCTGAGAGCGAGACAGTGTTGCCTATTTCCTTTTTAATAGTATAGTCACCATCACACAACTTCACGCGACCCTTCTGCACAGGCATATCATGGATTGAGCAAAAAAATGAAAGGCAACATCCAATAAAAAAAAGAAATAGAGAAAATATCAAGACGAAACAAACAAAATGTATTTGAAAATGATATATTAAAAGTGCTTTTGATTTTTCATGTCTTTTATCTCTGACTGATGATTGACTCAACACACACACTCGCACACACATACGACCAAGAAAAAGTTTCACCGGTGTCCTCTCCTTAAAATGTCCATGAGGTCAGATTTGCCGAAGTTGCATGTCCATAGCATCAAGTGGGGGGAGGTTCAACCATCAGTGAAATTGTCATTGCGATTAGACTGTGTCTTATTTGTCTAATGTTTTTCTTTATTTTTAAATTCTCACTTCAATTTTAATTCTTGGAGAACATATCTTCAACAACATATATCGCACTCATTATAAGAAGCAAAAGGTTATATCAAAAATCATTAGTATAGAATCACAGAAAAAACTGGTTTAGAACCAGAAAAAATACAAAACAGAGATACATAGACACAGGACATTTCTTATAATTGCTTGGAAATTTCTTTCCCGCTAAGTCTCGATCATTTACTGCGCATATGATGTTCTTCATTTTATTTGTACGTATTTTGTTCTTTACAAAAAAAAGAAAAGAAAACAAAACAAAAAAGAAAATGAAAATAAAGACTAGTATTTTACAAAATGGAGAGTGTTCTTGATGACGGCGATGGATTTACACGGGAGTACGTCCAGTTCTTTAATCTTTGTACATTACATATTCCATTTCGGTCCCAGAAGACAAAAAAAAGAGTGTCTTCCTAAGTGGTCAGAAATTAGGTCCTATATATATAGTCTTCTTGAAAGGGCTTGCAGAATTTTGGTCCTTTAGTCTTTTTGTTTCACTCGCTCATTCGGATCATTGAATGGACATGTAGGGCCAGTTGAAGCTGCTCCCGGATAATAACATATCCCTGATGAGGGTTTCAATGGGAGTTTTACCTACCAAGCGAACGAAGAACAGCTGTTCAATTACAGACGAAGAGACAGTGCGGAGAGAAGGCAGTCGCAGTAAAAGCTTGCCAAAGCGACTGGGCTGGTTCGGGTACTGGCTCCTCACGTACTCCTCCAGGGCGCACTGAGACTTCTCCTGCAGGCTCTCGATGTGTGCAGCATCTGACAGGCCGCAAGCGTCTGAGTAGACAAAACACAGCACAGAAAAGAGGCCCAGGTTATCATTCAGCATCAGCATTACGTGTTGTTGACAAAGTGAGATGAACAAACACGAGCCCAACATCATGCATCACGCAGCGTATGAGGCTGCCTGCAATATAAATAAACAATACGTCTGTGCAATCCCTCAAGAGTAACAGAACGTACTCCCTGCGTTGTAGGGGACACACCGCATGCACGCTCACAAATCACACTAAACAAAGAGTACGCAGGGACAGGGGTGCATAGCGAGCTCGACTGGAGAGGATGGAGAAGGCGCTCGTGACTTGTGTCAAATATGGAAATATCCAGCTTCATATCTGACAGAGAATTGGGCACGGTAATAACCAAATTATGACCTAATTGCTCTCCAGATGCTACCAAGTCATTTCTCGCCCTATTCCCTGTACCAGCAGTTGTGCGTCTGAACGAGGAGGCAAGGCCGCTGGAAGCAATCACGTTTATTACCGTGGCCTTTGCTTGGGGACACAATCGCCTAAATTTCAGAGAAAGACACGTATTTTACAAGAAACTCTTCCACTTTAGTAGTGCATGTCAATTAATGGCATTACGTCAAACCATGTTTACAAATACCACACGAACGCCAATGCACTAAACGTATAGGCTAGCTCCACCACTGTAACTGCCAGCATCAGTTCAGCCAAACGTTCTCTCTCGTCAGGCCAGTACGTATTCTGTCAGTATTCTAATATGGCGGCTGTGTTGAAGATATTCAAAATAAGAGTTTACGTTTTCACCGGTTTAAGTCTTAAAGTGTAAGGGCGCGGTGTGGAGCATGCTTCGGAGACTGATCTTAATTGCACTGGACTACAACACACTGCGGTCAAATACAATAACCTTCTGAACTTCTGAACTGTGCTAAGTCCTTGCTAAAATCTCTCAGTAATGTGACCTCATGGGCCACTTTACGCCAGCATGTGCAGAAAGAACTGCTATAAAAAAAAACAAAAAAAAAAAACAGAGAGCATTCAGCAAAACACGGTGTATGTGTAAGAATGCTTTTGTTAGTTTACTTAACGATTTAGCCTACACTTAAGCATAAAGAACCCGAGAAGAGACAAAACCAGTGGGCGCGTTATTAATTATTAATCCATCACTTACAAACATATAGACCATGTGTCTAAAACTTTACGCAGCACTTCGGACTGGCAACGAATCAAAACATGGCTGTTTATTGAAATTCATTTCAGATCTTACGGATTAGGAAATCCTTTCATCAAGTTGTTCTGATTCGCTTCCCAGTCCAGACTCTAAATATCTGAGTGCATTTGTAAGCAATTCATTGCTAAGAATGGTAAGGATGGTAGCCTACCTTGTGAGACTAACGTTATTGAGAAACAATTGCAATGTTACATTTCGGTGGAATAGATTAAATGTTTTGAACATTAATTACGTTTCACCATTAAAGATTTGGCATGCCATACACATTCAACAGTAACGCATATTTCAGAAAATTAAGGCAATACAGAGGGTGGCCACCCGACCGTGGCCTACTTTAACTTGAACGCCTCTTATAATTTCACCTTAAGGCAAAAAAAAAAAAAAAAAAAAAAAAAAAATGGCTACACTAACGCAACATGACCAGTAAGCTTTGCTAGTTTTTTTTAACAGATGTTTCCATGTTTCCTTAATTGCAAAACAGTGTATATATATATATATATATATATATATATTTATATTTATATTTATGTATGTATATTTAGCTATATATATGTGTGTGTTTGGCTTGCAAGCTTGCACCTTTGCCCTAAACTCAAGAGACGTTTGAGGGGCAGTGTATATTGTGGTAGTGTAGCCTAGTAGTAGGTATTGACTACTTAATTTTGTCAAAACGTAGATATATTGCTAAAATTGCTGAAATAAATAGCTATAAATATAGCTAATTTTAATATTATTAATAAAATTAATTTACATAATAGCCTACGAATATCAAATTATAATTAAGTCAAAATAAATAAGTATTGGAACAGTCCGCTTTTTTATCGTCTGTTGCCGAGAGAAATACTAATATTATAAACATCAATTATAATGCTATAGAAGTGTGGCGGTAATTTGGTGTCGATCAATGTTCTGTTAAAATTGTTATAGCTTAGTTCATTTTTAACTATTGGCAAAATTACCCCTCAGTAAATAGACAGACACCAGTATAATGGATACATCTGCGCATTCATATAAATAATACTTTAAAAATATCAGCGGAGCTTAAAATCAATTATTAATATTAGAGGCCTCAGTAGTCAGCTTTTCTCAACAGAGAGGGCCCCAGATATACATGTGTGCATGTACACTGTAGCCTCATGTACAGTTGTGCACCAAAGTGGTTGAGCAGATATGGGAAAGATATTCTGAGACATGTGCTTGACTGTACAAATATTGGCCTAAATATTTTACATCACGTAAAATGAATGTGAAATGCATGATATATTGATTTTTTATGCTTCCTCCACAAATATCGCGAAATATAGGCTACTTTAGATGTAATATCATCCGTGCACAATTATATGCAACATTTTGCATTACATGAAATCCTAAATATTTGTGAATGGCTCTGAATCGATCACGTTTGTATTACATTTTACAGTACAAAGTCAGCTCGAGACCCACTAGTGAGCTACAGCGTCGATGCCGAAGCTTATCCACCCCGTATTGCATTGCCCCCTTATGTCCGTGAGTAGGCCTCGTCTCACACACTCACCTGATGTGAAGAGCACTATTGCCTTAATGCAGCTGTATTCTGCAGAATCGACGTGCAGTGCTTTGAGCTTCTCGACTTGCTCCTGGAAGATGCGAATGTGATCCATGAAGGCCACGACGCGGTCCGCCGACATAGGCGAGGCGTGCAGGCCGGCGGCGGCGAGCAGTGGGGCCACATGTAGGGGCATGGAGCATTGAGCCGCGTTTAGCACAAATAACTCGCTCCATGTCAGTCTGAGCAGGGACACCTGGTCGGTGATCTGAAGGTCGGGAAAGAAAGGGATGTTCCTTGCCCATTCCACAGCACTGAAGAGAAGGCGAGCTGCAAGCTCACAGATGTTCTCGATCCCCATAATATTATTGGGCTGCATGCACTGGCTGCCATAGCGAGAAGTAGGATAAGGCTCGGCCCGAAGTAGTAACGAGATGTATCCGGAGAGATAGCAATGACCGTTCAGAGGATCCCCGTTCGTTAGCGCGTACTGGCCCGGGTTCGGTTGGGTTGGAGGCATTCTTCCTCGCTGAACCGCTGACAAAAAGAAAGAAAGGGAGAGGAAATGTACATCCAGAAACATAATTTATGTGGGAGCTTGAGTGCATGATTACTTTAGACTGCTGTTCTACGACAATACAACTAAATAAGAAACTGCGTTTTGAAGAAAAATAATTTCACATGATCTTTGAAGCCCCACAAACCTCATCGGTTATTAGGTGGTAATGTTTACCTTTGTTTATGGACTTAAACAACTAATATGAAGACATAGAAATACTCTCTAGCTCTTTCTCTTTTGCTCCCCTTTTTTTATGTATTTACACACGCTCATATTTTTATTTTAGTTATTTATTTGGATAGGCATGTAGTAAACATTATAGGACGAGGACCGGGCTTAAATCTCAACTATTCAGTAAAACTAGTTGAAAGCCACCAACCTTGTTACAAATGCTACACTCTAATACTCTTTTGACATACGCGTGTAATATACATATTCATATATTTGTGAAGTAATAAGTTTACAGTAAATTTCACTATCAGGATACTAACTCTAGAACAGGGAATTTTTTTTTATCCACAATCGAGCACGAAGACTGTTTTTTTATTGATTTCAAACAGAATGTGTACAAGCATGTCCAGTATGTGTCTAAGCATATTTTTACGTTGAACTAATTATTATTTTAAAACAATATAGGGGGTATAAATATCAGTTTTCTCCTAGTCAGTAATCAAGAGTAGACAGTAAGTTGCAAAGGCCATTGTTCGCGTACAGCTTAGGCTGTGTGGGGACAGACAGGCCTCTAAACGTTTACTCTAGGCTACGGCGTTAAAACAAATCCACACATCTTACTTTCAGAGGTAAAACCACAGCATATTATTTCTTTTAGCTATACAATATGGGGTTAGTGAGTGTAGTAGGCTTTTCGGCAGTCTTGTGCAGTCTTCCACCACGCAAGCGCGCGCTTAGGCTATACACACACACACACACACACACTCCATCTCTCTCTTTTACACACATACAGCGTTTATGGGTGACTTTAATATCTCATGTAATTGGCTGACTTGAAATGGGTACATATGATGCTTGCCTGTCTACGCAAACAAAATTACTTTTGTAAGACGAATGCTGATCCTGCGTATGGTGGGAAATCGCGGATTTACTACTGCTTGTACGCGCCCTCTGACACTCTTTAGCAAGCAATCAAACCAAAATTTATTTCGCGTTTGTATGTGTATAGTGCGAGCTTTATGTAACATGTCTCTGAACAATAAGCCTGTGTGTGCAATAGTGTATGTCGTGTTTAGAAAAATATATTCACCTTCCCGCCGCATGCCCACTTTTAAACACTTCTTCAGCCGACAATATTGGCACTGATTACGATGGTGCTGGTCAATAGGACAGTTCCTGTTGGCACGACATGTATACGTTAAGTTCCTTCGGACACTCCTCTTGAAGAAACTTTTGCATCCTTCGCAGGTGAATTGACCATAGTGCTTGCCGCTCGATTTGTCCCCGCAAACAACACATTCTATATGCTGTTGACTCTGTCCAGAATTCTGGCTGCCCTTGTCGCCAGCCGTCCCTGGTGTGGACGGGGGTCCTGGCTGACTGGGGGTCTGCGGAGTGTGTGGTGCCGCTGACGCCGCCTGCTGTTGCTCCCTCGCCGGCTGAGCTGCTGGATTGGGGCCGCTCGGAGGTCCTCCGGCCACGTCTTCCTGCGGATCTCGCCAGACGCTAACTACCATTGCCATATCTCGGGCCCGAAAAGTGCTTTCAAGCGAACTGGTCGCTCGGATATCGGAGCAGGGAAAAGAGAAGTCTTGGACGAACGGCAGCGCGAATTCAAATCGGAGCACTCAATCTCACAGGAAAAAAAGTAGAAGCAGAAAATGATCAATACATTCAAAATACCGGAGTCGACAGAAAGGCACCCGATCAGGATATGCAATTGTCGGGAGGCCAGTTCCAAGGTAAATTGCAGTCAGCCATTCGGGAACCCAATCGTGTAGAGAGAAAGCGATCCCAGACGTAATAAAAAAAATCGGATTTCTTAAAAAATACCGCAATAAAAAATCTTCACGTTGAAGCAAAAATAATAGCTTTCTGGTGGACCGGAGATCCAAAGTGCTGTGCAAAATAAATTCCCCTCTTTTCTCTTCCTTGCCCCTCTCTCCGTCTTCGCGGTTGGAGAGGAGGAAACACTGAAGAACGGATTTCTCTATCTATGTTCATGAATAAAGCTCATCTGGTCCAGCAAAAGAAAGAAAAAAACAACGTCGCCCGAGTGCCTATGTAGTTTCACCTCTCCAGTAGGAACAGAGCAAGGATAAAAAAGGAAAAAAACAACTAATGGAATATGTAAGAAGCAGAGACCCAAAAAAGAATGCGTTTTAACGGGAGTACCAGCGGAGCAATGTTTCCGAAACGGAGATCTGCGCGAATGTCTGTATATAGTGAACTTTGACACTACTATTGAAACTGACACGTTTCTATGGAGATCGCTGCGCCTTATATGGTGCTCGTGTCAAGGAGCCAAGAGAGGGGCTGCTGGCAACTGATAATCAAAGGCGACTGACTGGTCAGAACCCTGCATCGAGGGGGGAGAGAGAAAATGGGAGGCTAAGGTTAGCCAAGCCTCCTTCACTCCATTGGTTAGAGTCCTCGCTCCTCGCTACCTACGACTGAGGGCTCTGACAAGCACAATTTACATTGCGCTCGCCCCTGCGCTGCTATTTACTTTGAAACCCGATTAGAATGGACCGTCTATTGTCACAAAAAGAGGAAGAAACCCCAGAAAGAAGCGGAGGAAAACGGGATGAAAGCGAACTATACGCGCACGTGAAATATAAACAAATGCGCGTGAGGCGGAAGGACTGGTGCGAGCCACACAAAGTTGAAAGTGTTTTGTTCGAAGCTGTAGTCTTAATTACAAAAATACCCATTACAACGTCTAGATTTGAACGGTGAAGGATATATGAACATTTTACGTCATTTGACAGAACAATGCCGTCTCGAAATCGCGAATCAATGCATAAACCACATCTTCAGATGTCACTAATATACCCGGTTTTCAACAAAGCAATTAAATATATAAAAAGTATTGGGACGCGCGATGACCACCACTAGTTTGACTGGAAACATATCAGTATAACGGAATGCTTTATCAGTGATAGGAAACAGATCACGCTGCCAGCCAGGGCTCAAAAGAGGAATCAGACTATCACGATGGACAAAAATATAAATAAAATCAATCATTAAGTGTATGTTTAACAGATTTATTAAAGAGGGAAGTTTTTTGGTTTAATGCGCAGGGAAACCGGCTTTTTGTGCATGAACGCCGAGGGCTGCGCTGTGCAGGCTTATAATGTCTGGATCGGGCTGCCATCTAGCGTACAGTAGACAATTACAGCGACATAAAAATGAGTAATTTATTGTCATTTTAAGCATGTTTTCAAATGTAGCTCAGGGATTAATTGCGCCGTGGGACGAATGTTTTCTTAATTTTATTTTATTGATGTATTTGCTGATGTTTTTGTAAAATTGAAACGTCTAACTTTGATGATCATAGTTTAAGTTGTCTAATTTTATTTATTTTATTAAACAATATCTATTCTTTTTTTTTAATATCTGATGTTGCAATAAGCTATTTTGCCCTCTTTCCACCTCACATAACTATTAAAATGCTTTTACGTTTTAAATAAACCTTTTTTTGTAGCTTTTATCAGATGACAAACTTTTTCACTTGGCTAGAACTTTCTTATACACCAAGTTTGCCGTAAAAGTCCAAGAGTGTGTTGAAGAAGTTAAGGGGAACCAAAAACACGGACAGCCGACCGTTCCCGAAACTCTCTATTTACAAAGAGCCTGTTTTCAACTCGACCGCGGAGCTTCCTCGTCTCACCTCACACCGATCCGCAGAAACGCACGCTGCTGTCCTCTGTTCTTTTGCATAGGTGAAACGAATAAGATTAAAACGAACAAAGAGAAACTTCTGTAAGTGTACCATCAAGGTTTTATTCCACAGATAGGGAAGAGAGCGAGAGGGGAGAGAGGGAGAGGGACAGCGAATGGGAACACAAGGCACGCATGAAAACAGCTCTGAAGAAATGGTAAAGTGGACACTTGGACATTCAAAGTGCGAGCGCCCAGCGACCGGTGGGTATTACTTTGGGATCGGCGGTTTCTCAGTTTGGTCCATATTTGAAAGGCAAGTACTTTTATCACTTTCTGCAATTCAAGAGAGTAATGCATATAAAATCTCGCAATGCATGCAAACTAAATCAAAATAAATCCTTAAATACATAGACTATCAAATTAAGGACGTGAGATTGTCAGATGCAAGAAATGCGGATGTAAACCACAGGACATCGGTGGATAGAATTCTGTCGATCATTTGCACTAGTCTAGGTAAAAAAAGACAATTCTAACGTTATAGTGATGCTGAACATGACTGAACGTTTGACTTTAAGAAACGCCTTTTCACCTGTGTAATTCGTCTTGTATGATCTCGTAATGGAAAGATCGATAGCAGTCTGTTTGTCTAAGTGATAATGTCAACGGATTAAAAGAACGATTATACGATAGACCTGTTCAGAATAAAGTAGAGCTGACGCGTCTATAGAAACATTTGAACAATTCTGAGAAGAAAAAATCTGCTAAAGTATGAAAGTACTTTTTAAAAAGCTTTGAGATCTCTTTGTCTCCTTTTCTTATGCCTTTCTTTAATTTAGGTTTTATAATTAAAGGCAATCATAGCTCCGTCAAAAGATGTAGAATATATAATCTCACTATACATGACTAACTATCATTTTTAGGATCATATTTTGTTTTTTAGTGTTAGGCCTTTGTGACTTCATTCCATAAGTAATGTGAATTATTCATCAAAATATTTTTTCTTTTTTTATTATTATTAGTAGTAATGAACGTTTTATGGATAACTAGCACAAAACAAAAAACAAAACAAACAAAATTATAATTAATTAGATGATACCGTGATCACCAAGCTTTGTTAACTCTTTTAGATCAATAATGATCCATGAGTTGTCTCTTTATGCTATAATGTTACTATGTGTGATAAAATCAAAATAATAATAATAACAGTAATAATGCTAATAATAAAAATTAATCGTTTCAAAGCACCTCATGCAATTTGTAATATGGTGTTATTTTCTCTAATGACCGTGCAAACTCGTTTAAAATAGCAATAAACAACATATACCATTTAGTCTAATGCATGCTCCCTAAGAGCTGCTCGAGTAATAAAATCCCACGAATGGCGGACCTCCTACCAAGTGAGCACGAATGTAAATACGCTCGGGTTAGATGGTATAAACTCTAAGGACACAGCAGGGACAAAATATTTCCCTTTCCTTGTTATATCAGACACTTCTGATACTACATTTAACTAAAGTCCCAAAGAAAACAGGTATTTATCATTTTTTTAGTCTGTGGCATATTTACTGTTTTTATAGGTACAAAACTGAACGCTTTTTTTCCGAACCACACTTAAGGGTTAGGTTTTGTAGTAGCCTGCACTAAAACTTCTCTTGAAGGCAAATAACTTGTATACAATGCCTGGACAACTTCTAATAAAGACATCAAATAGTGCAGTGTTTATTGATACCAGGCCTGCAATTGATACATTCTATAGCCTAATTGATATAATCATATGATACCGTTGTTATAGGTTAGCTTTAAATATATAGATACAAATAAAAAAATAACATGATAAACATACAGGCTACTTGTAAAAAACTGAATACAAAAGTAGTAAAAACAAAGTTATTAACACAGCAATACATTAAAACTGTCAGTAAAGTAGAAGATCACTATACCTTGAAATAAACTAAACACATTTGGAAAAATGAAAAACTAAACACATAATGAAATATTGCGGAAACATTAAATGTGATAAACAGTTTGGAGTGCTTTGCTTATGGGATTGGTTTTAAACACATCCGTTATAACTGCTGTAAACAACAAATGTAATGTTAAGACGGTTGGTTAAGTTGGTCATATATATGTGAGTTTTAAACACATTGCGCGCCTCTCTAATGCGATGGTGGGTTTTGTCACTCTGAGTAGTAGTGAGTTGAAAGAGAAGAGGAGGGGGCTTTTGTTCAATTTGATCCCTAACTATTTGGGGGCTCAGATTGGTGTGAAAAGGACGAGAAGGTCACTTGAAATCGCCTTTTATCCACTGCCATTTTCTCTATGGATCAGCAACTTTCAATGGACATCATCTAATCGCTCTTAATGGAAAGGGTAGCGGGGAGAGATGTGGAAAATCTTAAACTACGCCACTTAATATTACTGCCTGGCCTTTTTAAAAGACGTAGTCTAGCTACTCATTAATGTTTTACACAAAATCACTTCAACGTTCCCTCCTCCCCCAAGTTGTGTTTATTATTATTATTATAATAAAGGCCTAACGCTCCCGCTTTGGGCACATTTGAGTTATTAAGAGTTTAAAGATTTGACTTTATTTTGCGTAGTAGCCTAGGTAAGAAACAATATGTCCAATCATTTAACATTTTGCGTCCTATGACCAAGTGTAGCGCTGTACGTGTTTTTTTTTAATGAACTTAATTTAACATGTATTTATTTCAAATTCACAGAAACGGGCGAATCATCTAACTGGTAGTTTGGGGCTCTGCTGAATGCCTGATTAAGGTGACCGTCACATGACTTGAAGAAAGCAGGTAGGAATTTTATTATTATTATTTTATTTTGTTTTTTTACATCTTTTAGGCCCACAAAACGAATTGCATTGTCAAATTAATTACAAAACAACAGTGACCCTTATGACTGCAATGAGGGGATTTCTTTCTAGTTACCTTGTGGTAGGAGTTCAGTTAGAGTAGCTAACTGTCAGTTTATGCAGGAGGCAATGGCTTTATTGCTCACAAACCATCATCTATTTAGAGCTTATGTGCTAATTGCCTTGGATGGTCTCAGAGACCAAGATCATAAATCCGTTAGCAGTTAAAACAAGCCCAGACCCACAATAATTAGGCTACCTTACGCTTCTAAAATTTCCTCAAAAGGCATGAAAACCACAACGACACTGAAGCACTGTCAACAGAAGGAGCAGGACCGAGCAGGACCCATTCTCTGACAAGTCTTTGGGCCCTGCATAGGCAGAAATGTAACAACACCTATACACGATTCATTAGCGTCTTAAAATAACTTTTATTTAAAAATTAATATTTGTAATGACAGTATAACTGTAGGTATCTCCGTGTTATTTCATTTGTTTGAGCAAACGTATGGGAAAACAGATATATAGCCTTTCCACGAGGGCTGGGTTTCCCGAAGCATAAGCAGAAGGGACGGAACGGAAGTAGAACGTCAGGTGCACGTAGGCTATTTAATCTCTAAGGCACGTTTTCCCCAAGTGGAAAATTAGTTCGTATATGAAGGAGAGCTATATGTTTTTCTTAGAACTTTCTCGTGGTTTTCAGTTAATATAAATAAAGAGGGTATTTCTTATAAACAGCGTGTGTTTTATTATTTAATATGAAAGTCATTGTACAGGCTACACTACATCCGAGTACAAAAGGATGGATGTAAAAATCGCTCCAAAACCAACAGTAACCCGCTCAATCTGTTCTCATGTCACGTGTTAGGCCCGAATTTACATACGGACGCTAACTTTACGCAGGCCTGCTTTGATTAACATAGACTTAACAGCTAATGGAAAGATACAGAAGCTATATGTGCTTCTTATTAGGTGACTGCTGATGTCAGAAGACAACATGTGCATATATATATATTTATAAATAAACAATTAAATATTTATATTAAATGTTTTAACATTTTCATTAATATTTCTGAAGTAGCATAATATGTCCGAGACACTGTCTTTCCGAAGTCATAAGTGCACTTTCACTAATAATTAACTAAATAATTAAATTCAGTAATAATTAACAATTTTCACAAGATTATCCACAAGATAATGCAACGTTTCAGTATTAAGCAGACTGGGTAGCATTTTCACCCTTTTAATGTTAGAAAGACAATTTTTTTTACCTATCACCAATACATGACACCTGTCAGCTCCGGTAAATGTTCTAATAATGCTACAGGCCTGCGTTATTTTATAACCAGGCCTGTCGCTTTATAGTTACGATACAGCGTGATCTGCAACCCATCTTTTTTATGCTGCATCATGAAAACCAACAAACCATATTTCCTAAATATGTTATTCCAGGCATATTAGTTAAACTTTGTTATTACAATGTACTCACCACTATTTGTTTTAGGAAACAAGGGGTTAAGTTATCCTAATTAGTAGGAATTCAACACATCAAAACGTATCCGAAGTATCTCACATCCCTATATCATTTATAATTCCACAGAAATTGCCCTGAAACCAAATGTCCACTTTAGTTTTATCTGCGTAAACCTTTTGACATCGCGTTTTGTTATGGCTTTACAACGTATGTCCGAAGAAGAGCAAAGCTGTATCCTACCTAAAACACACAGTTTAACACGAGCGGTTGAATTCTTAGGAAAGAAGAGCAAAGATAAGCGACTGTATTTGAGGTAAAGAGCTTTTGTTGTGCGTGGTAGAGAGTCAGCGCGCATATTCATAACGGTCTGTTTAAACCGACCCGCAGCAGGAATTTAATTGGAATTTCGTCTGTCTTAGGCACATCCACGCTGGAAGACACAAGAGATTAATTGCTTTAAAAAGGATGATAATGTACACGTGCAAGAGGAGTACAGATAAAGAGACCTAATGTCTGACTTTTACAACATAAATTTCAAGATACATTTCATTAAAATTAAACAGTTTTACCACACATGGACAAATATTATTAATATTAGCCTACAATTATAATATATAAGCCACACACATAGTCAGAAGCCTAATATCAGGTATTTCTTTCTTAAGGTGTCAAAGGTAAAGTGGTAGAAGTTAAAAAAAAGTTGTGAGAAGAGATCCTAAGGAACATATAACTTACTAATGCACGCATGCTTACTAAATGAAGACCCATATTGTTTTTATACATACCAAACTGACGTTCAGTTATTCACAAACTAAAAGTAAAAAGTAAACACTCAATCTAAAGTAAACTTTAAATTGCAAAAATGTATTTTAAAATGTAATTGCATCCTCTCTACCTTCAAACACACTGCTTCAAGTATCAAAATTTTACAGAATAATTTCCAAGTAAAGAAAATAACTTCCACTCTGCTTCTTCTCATAAAGTGAAAATGGGTATAAAAAATAAAATAAAAAGGAAAGTGAAAGCAGCAGCTCTATGGAGCAATGATGAGTCATAAAGTAATTGAAATTGGGCTGTGAGTAATTTTCACTTTGCTGAGTAGTTAGTCACATTAGGGCTTTAAGGCAAAAACAGCAGGTTGTTTGAGACTAGAGCTCCAACAGGCAGCAAAATTGATGACTCACTGTAGTGTCCAGAATGGCTCTGTATATAGAGTCAGAAGACTTTCAGAGCAGATGATGTTGTGTATCTTTTTTTTAAAGATAAACATTGCTTAATAGCTATTAAAAGAGGTAAAAGGTACGCTTTTGAGCCTTATTTACCCATAAAAGGTGCATGTTAGATACATAGATACATATTGGTACCTAGAGAGTATGGGACCTTGCACTTTTTTTTCTGAAATGTAGATGAACACAGAAAGCGACTGGATTGACAAATCATCTATAAAAGAACATTTGCCAGGTTTTGAAATTTCAAGTATATTTTGTTTCATAGTACTGTGTATCATCTTGTACACCATTTAATATACTCTGTTAACTGCTTTAAACGTTTACATCTGCAGGTATATACATTTGAACCAGGAACATCTAAGTACCTCAATTAACTGTCATAACAGTGCACATAGCTTCCTTATCGCATCATCTGCATAATATAATGAAGCATCAGAAGTCCCTTACATTTTCTCCCTTCAATCATCAGGTTTGCTGAAGATGTATTAAGTTTGATTCAGGAATCACAACTACGAATGAACAACAGAAGTAATTGTGCAGGGTGTGGTGTAGTGTATCCATGTAAACAATGCATATCATACTGGTATCTGTTTAGTCTCACTCACAGCAGCCCTCAGTCATGTGCTCAACATGGTCATAAATCTTCTGCTATGGATTTAAACAACAAAACCTGAATCAGGAATCTGCACCACTCACGATTTAGCTGCATAGTATCTTTCCTGTCACTAAGCAAAAAGTTTCCATCATTTTGATCAAAGAAACTAGAGACTTAATATGTTTTGAACACTGATACTATGTCCAAAGGCAATGAAATAGAGAAAATAAAGCAGCTCGGTCACCAAATAACCATGCATTCGTTTTTTTTTTTTGGTCACTTGTTTTCAGTCTTTATCAGAATGTTTTTGTTGGTGAGCTAAGTAATAGATAGTTGCAGTGGCACTGAGGAATACAGTTCTTGTCTGTTCATCTACATTTCCTTGCAATCACTCCAGGAAGGCAATAGAAACATAACCTCAGAAAATGACTGCCTCTCTTTGTTTCTCTTTGAAGACAATGCTCTGTAAACTTTTAGTTAAATGAGACAATTGCACTCTCAATAAGCATAATGTTTTTCGCTTTCTTTTTCAGATACTCAAAGACGGACAGCAGTGAGATATCCCCAGGCTTGTGGTGGAAAACACATGGTTTGATTATCTATATTGATACGCACACCTACACCCATAGAATGTAAAAATAGCACCTGCATCTCTGCATCTACACATCACCCTCTTGTGCTGTACATTGAATGTCCCTCTATCAGTTTTATCTTTCTGCGAAGGAAAAGAATGCAGCCATTGCTAAACACACATTCCTCTTCACCTCTTAAAACATCAGTTTTTGATAAATATAGGCAGAGCTTTTATTTAAAATCTGTGAAACAGCATGTTTTCAAAAGTGAAAGAGGACCGATTGCAGACAGCTGTGGCACTCCAAATGTGCCTCTCCACCCCATGGTTAGGACAGCAGTTAGCGAGGGACTTCCTGCATGGAAAGCTGTGTATGTTTTCCTTCAGTGAATTGAACATCCTGCAGATCTTAAATTCCAGTCAGCAGTAAACTCCCTGACCTCTGAGCACAAAATTAGGCACATCATATAAGCACAAGACAAGAGGGAAAGGAAGGACTGCAAAACAGAACTGAAAGATAGAGATAAAATGAAGATGGAGATTTACACATTTTCTGAGTTGCATTATTTCATAATTATTCATTGTATGAAAAAGGAAACTAGTATACACGATTCAAATTTAAATGCTTTATAAGCAACAGCATTATATTGTAAGCTTGTCAAAGTTTGTAAAGTATACAAACTCTTTCTAACAATTTATTCCTCACCTAACCGTTTGTTATTTTGTAAGGTTAGGTCGAATTTAAAATTAATTTGTTAAATTACAAAATGTTTTTTTTTTTTTTAATGTGCCTAAATAAAACCAGTTCTTTTATGTTACAACATGAAACACATTTGTTAGGTTACATGATTACAAACATTTGTTTTGCACTATAGCTAATCACAGGAAAATGTGTGACAATGAACAAAGCAACCCATATGAATAGATATAGTCATCGTTTTGTATTGCACACAAACATCCAGACACTTTTTTTTTATATATATGTGACATCCGTTTGTTTATTATGACGCATACATTTAATAAAAGGGATGATATTGTATTATACCATTCCATGTCTGATAACACAGTGATGTAAACAGCCATGAAAGTGTCAGATTTCATCTGCTATTACATGGACAGGGTTGTCAGTTACAACAAATGCGGTGAACCCTATCTGCCAATGTGTTTATTGAGCTATTATCAATTGACTGATGAAACAAACTACTCACCAGTCAACATATGTTCCTTATTTGCTGGATTTATTTGATTTTAAACCATGTGTTTTCTGTTTTGAAATGATTATGGAGGTTTGCAACAGAGCATTCTCTGCAGATCACAAACATTAGAGTTTTGGTGAAACAATTTGATTTTACAGTTGTATACTTTGAGTGGATTTTCCTCGGGTGACGAGTGACTTTTTAATCCATGCATTTCTTTTTTCATAATATACACTTTCCTGTTTGATAAAATATACTGCTTCATAGAACTAACAGGGAAATGAAATATGTGCCTTCTGCCTCCTTATACCACAGTCACAATATATATGCATTGGCTATATATTTAGTGTTTTAACCCTCTTCCTCTTGTCCTGAAATACTCCCATATTACCAGTCTTCTATCAGAAAAAGCTTAAAGGTAAGTGACGTTCTGCCTTAGGTTTACAGGTGCACAGCAATTGATAAAATAAGAAATACTAAAATATAATGTATAACGTATTTTTTAATGTACAGAATGTAAAATGTCTATGCTCTGAACAGTGTTGACATATCTGAATGCCTCTAAATAAAATATTTTGGAATGCGTGCATATTAAAATTTTTTCTTCTGTTTCTCATTTCCTGTGTTTCCATTTGTCTGAAATCATATGCTTTATCTGGAGTGTGTGTACAGCTCTCAAAGGACAGAGTTGTTTCCCAGAGCAGATCACATGATCCTATCATGTGCAGTGAAGTTGTTCTCCTATTGGTGGGTTACTCCACTATGCCACATTTACACATCACTTTTTGGGGGGGAGATTTTACAGATTGGGGGCCGGAAGGTAAAGTTATATAAAGTGTTAATTTTTATATGTGGTTATAATATTACGACCCCCCCCCAATGACATTTGCCCTGCTTCGGTGAACTGGAGGAGAGGCCAAGGAAATCACAGTGCCTAATCACTTGAACAATGTGAGTGAATGTGTAGCTTTCTGAACAATGCGACACCACATGATGCGGTGGGCGGAAAAGAAATCTCAAAGCTCAAGCGCACTCTCCCTCCATCATATTTTTAGCTCTACTTCATGTACCATGTCTGTCAGTGACTTCTCTACTGGCTTTTAGGTAATGTCTCCGATAATCAAGAAACAGTAAACACCACAGACAGTCGACTGAGGCGCGACCTTGGAACACCGTCCTGTGCAACGACCATTATAAATGCTACGTCTTTCATCTCTTTCGCTTTAGACGACGGGCTGTGGGATTGCAGCTGTGTGGCGGGTGCCACCAGACTGTTCATGTCTTGCCTCGTGTGTTTGTGCGTGCCTGTGTGTGTGAGCGAGCGATCCCTTGGGGCTCTCTCCCTCAGCCCTGGCTCCCTGATTCGGTGTGTAAAAGCACCCCTGAATGATGGATTACTGTGTCAGTGCGGCCTGCGAAGGATTAATTTGTTTCATTGATTTCTCTTTAGGCAGAATGCCAGCGTTTGCTGCTTCCCACCTCCTTCCCAGAGACTCCCGGCCATAATAGACGGTAATGGCCTAAGACAAATCAACCCGTTTCTTGTAAAAATAGCAGCAAATAACCCCTGACTTTGCCTCACGAGCGTAAACCAGGGAGAAGCTCGATTCTGACAGCCACATTCACAGCGGGCATTAACCCCAGGAGAAAGCTTGCGCTCCACTTGAACAAAGCCATAAGTCTTGAATAGTTACATCCCCCACTCACAGCTCAGAATGGATTGGTAATGACCGACTGTCTGGCTGTGCAGGTTATATGCACTTCACCTCGGCCAATCACAGTGCCCTCCTCCGTGTTTACAACAACATCCTACCAGACAACAGTTTCTGTGCATTTGTTGAACATATGGATAACATATTTAAGCGGCACAGTGAGAACCCTAACAAATGTAGTATATAAACACTCACCCCTGACTGTGTTTGCTAGCTTGGGGCCTGCCATTGTGATGTTTCAGGCCAGGGCAGAGGATGAGAAAGTGTGTGGAGCTCTGGCCAGGAACCTTTATGTGGTCTCTCAGAACTAATGGGCATCCTCAGTAAAGTGGAGAATTCGCATCTGTTTAGAAATAAAGAGTGCAGTACTTTGAATGAACAGTAGGGAATTACATTTTGAATAATCAGTTCAGGTTATGGTTGTCCACTTGAACATGACTGGCAAAAGTAATTCATATTTACATCACCCACCAGGGTTTGAATATTTTGTAATAAAAATTAATTTTTCATTACATTCGTTTTTTTAGTATTACAGAAATTTATAAAAGTCTCTTTGCAAGACATTCAAGATTTGATATAAATAAACTCTGTAATGCCATTTGTGTGAGACTAACTTTTGTTTCATACTCTTTTAAAAAAAATGAAATAAAATACACCATGGCTGATTTCATATAATTTTGATATGAATACGTTCATCTAATTCCAACTGCAACTTTTGCAACAGATTCATTCAGGTTTGAGCGTCTGTCTCTTCTCTCAAGAATTATTTACTGTCCTTCCCTCTGAAGGCCCTGCAGTGCAAACACTCAACACTAGGGAGGTAACGGTATCAAAATTTCACGGTGCGGTAATACCTCGGGATGAATGGCACGGTACAGTATTTATTGAATCATTTACATAAAAAAACTAATTAAGAGGCTCAAAAAAAAAAGTGCCAGAAGTGTTTGTTAAACAGTTTACATGATCACTGAACATATCAATGGCACACACATTAGCCATCTATCTGTAAACTTTGAAACAGGAACTTCAATATCAATTTGCATATTCATTACGTCATTGTGTCATATTATCTTGCTTCTCTGGGGTCACATAATGTTATTCAATGCACCCTTATTCTCAATATAACTGTTATCACTGTTAGCATGGCAGTACCGGAGATTCTCTGAGGTTTGTCCAAGAAGTCTCTAAATTTGTCGCTAACGTTAGTCGCTTTTAGGGAAAAATGTCGCCAAGGGGGTCTGAATAGTAGCTAAGTTGGCAACACTGATCTGTAGCCACAACAGACCGCAAAGAATGATGGCCATGCTTGGGCTGATGGGAATGGTAGTTCCTGCTACTTCCTGTTCGCTCCATTCGCCTGAGCAAATCTTTCTCAGAAGACCTATCGAGTCATGCAACCACGGTATTATCAGAAAAAATTGCTATTGCGGTACGATGGTATTTACAATACCGTTACATCCCTACTCAACACACTTTTTTTTTTCTTTTTCACCTCAGACCAAATCAATCCGAATGCCCTTTCGGACCTGTCTAGAAACAAAGTTCTTCAACACTGATGCTGTGGGTGGAATCAGGTAATCTCAGCTATCATACTAGCTCATTGCTAGCCTCTTCTCAGGCTCCTTGCTGTCAAGAGCTGTGTTCCTCTCAGAAAAACAACAGTTCTCAGGGGTCCTTACATCCTTAAGTGGCTCCAGAAAAGGTTAGTTGTCAGGTAATTGTCCAGCTGCGGTTGGGCTTATCTTAATCACAGTGCTTCAGCTTAAGCCTGGGTCTGTGTTATAAAGAGGCTAACGGTGCTAAAGAGGAGGGTGGCTAGCTCATGGGTTTTGTTGTTCTTTTTCTCTTTTTGTGCCTGCCTGGTGTGCTGAGATAGCCAGAGCAAAGTACGGTAAGTTAGCGTCAAGCTACAACACATAATGTGGACAAAGTGTTGGACTACTGTTGATACATGCAACAGTATTTCATACAGTAGAAAAACAAAAAGAACAAATGCAATGGAAAGGCAGCAACACCTTTGTACCGTCCAAACCAAACAAGCAAGTCAAGGCACAATCCATTTGTCATGGTTTGTTATGTATATCTGTAAAGAGCAGTAACTTGAGGGGTTTTTGAAACCTTTGATGTTGCCACCGAGTCACTGTTAAAGGGGTTTTGTTGGAGGAAAACTGTTTTCAGGATCCATAGCACTATACAGCCTACTTCTGTAAAATAAAACAACAACAACAACTGAGAAGGCCCCTAACAAGGGTCAGCAAATTGTTGCAAACATTTATTAACTCTGTACTTAGAAAATCAAATTAAAACACACAAAAAAGCACAGATCGCTGATCATAGAAACATTAAAAAATTTAAACCAGGTTCATTCAACCATTGCAGCCATTCATTTTGATGTAGTTTGCAGCGGTGACACATAGTCTGCTGTCATTTTGCTCCACCGACGTCAAAGGTCGAACACAAACTATAAAATATTTGTCGGGGGTCCATCAATAATCTTGACATGCCGAACCATACAGTACAAAGCTAGAGGCAGAATGAAGTGTCTCGACAAAAGCATCTGGCGCACATGTTGACCCAGAGGCCAAAAGGTTAGCAGCCAGACTCCTCCACCCATCCCCACCATGCTTTCATATGTTCATTTGATGGTCGCTGTGGCAATTATAAAGGTATACTTCAGCCACGTCTAATGGACTAGGGGCAAAGAGCAAAGCCTTTACAGTGGGGACCCAAGTCAAAGGTTAGCATGGCCATAAGACTGATTATGGCGCATTTGATGAAATGGCAGCAGTGCTCACGCCAAACTGCATCATCTTTATGCATATTTTACCTATGAGCATGCCTTATGGAAATGCATTAATGATCATTTTAGCCATCATGTGGGTGATGCTGTTTTTGTTGTCTAGATTGCCGCTGGCTCTTAATGACTATTAAATATGAATGGCCAAGGTCATGAGGGTCACAGTCTGCATTTAGAGTGTATGACCAGTGCCACATGTAAAGGTTAAAATGGAATTGCTTGTGCCAAGTTTATGAAGAGCCCCATTTATGCAGGCCAGAAGGGGTGATTTATGACCAGAGATAAGAGGAAGGATGGGTGGAAAACTCTTTCTTTTTCAAATGCAATCAGCTTCTGTAAATACGCAGCTTACTTATATCCATCACACTGTCACAGTGAATCGCCGTTCCCTTGCACAGATGAAATAACAGCTTTTGTCTGGTTACAGACAACTGTGCTTTTGAAAAAACTAAAAACAGTTGTTTTAGCATTTGTGTGAGGGATATAAAGTCCACTTTGCAAGATCCATAAGACAATATTTATTAGCCTATGCAATTACATAATTCTGTGCAAACAGTATACCGTATCACAACATATTTAAAAGTAATTACTCATTAAATTCTCTGTGTAATCCATCGTAACAGCAGTACTACGTAAGCAGACGGCATAGTTAAAAGGATAGATTGCCTCCTAAAGCACACTCTGCTCTTTCAATTGGCCATATAAAAGGAAAACTGTATTTTACTTGGCATCTGATTCAGAAGCGACTGCATGTCTCATCATTACTACCTGCCCTCGTAACTAGATAAAGTTATTGCATACTTGGTCTGGTTTAATTAGGTTTAAAATAATTGATCTTCACTAAATGGAACTTTTGGGATTCATTAAGTGTCCAAAAGGTAAATTTGATCTGCTATCAGGACAGACTCATATTCACAGCTGAGACCGGGACGTTTTGTGACTGAATTGCACAGCCAAGAACATTTGTGGGTCTTTGGCCCTTAAATCTGAAAACCACTCAGTGGTAAGATCTTTGTGAAACTGCACCCCAGTGGCTCAGGGTCTGGCTGAAATGGAAAAAATGAACGAGAGATGTGCTTTGAACTCTTTGCCAAAACGGAAACACGGTCTAGTGCTGCTCATTTTAACGAGTCGTAAGGACTATTTTTGTTCCCTCATATAGTAATAAATTTGGTCTTTCCTTTTTATGTAAGCTTAATGTTTTTGTAGGTGTGGATCAAAGGGTGATAATGCGGGAAAACCATACGCATCAATACCTTTCAGCTCATGCCTCTCAATATCACACAGAAAAGCTGTTTCATTTTTACTATATGTTGCATTTGGACTTCTCTAACCAACCTTGTGGTGAAAGAATGAAAATATATGAAGCACTGTGGGAAAAGTCAAACTAAAATTTAATACAACAAACCCAAACATTGGTTTGGTGACTGACATTTGAAATAGGGCATAGAGCGGATGTAATTTAAGTCTAAGTACACTCTTCCCCCTTTTCACACACCCCTCTGGGTGACTGTTGTTAATGCTATTTCCTCTTGTCATATTATGTCATATGGGACATTTAAACAACGTCATCTTCTGTAAGGGCCCTGCATTCTGCCAGTAGTCGGAGTACAAATCATCATCAGACCAGACAGAATCATCATCACTACTGTCCTCCTATGTTATACAGCGCTGTTCATCCCTCTCCTAGAAGGCTCTTTTGGTCATCTTTGTCTGAAAGCATATTATTGTAGCATATGGTATGAAATACGGCTGAATTATTCAAGTGAAATTTCTTCATGAGTATGTGTGATGTTTTGTTTCTTATTGGCATGGATCAGCTACTCTTTGAAGACTTCTCACCTGGCTGTTGGTTTGTTTGTTCAAGGAACAGAGCTTTGCATTAAAATATTATTTTATCAATAGTGTGATCAATAGTGTCAGCCTGCCGTTGTGTAATTATTCTGGCCTCATGTATCAATAAAGCTGTCATGCTTGATCTCCTGGTTGTGAACAGGCTGAAAACAAGAGACAAAAACCATTCAAATGTCTTTTTTGACGCACAGCATTTCTAGCCTTATCTTATCCCTATCTCTATCACTAAAGAGAAACATCCAGGTGCATGGTCTATGTGCTATGCTATATGGTCAAAACTGCACATTGCATTTGCTTATTAATGGAAGAAAGCTTTAAGATAAAATTGTTCAATCCATTCATGATTATTAATGGCATCAAAAGTTATCAAGAATAAGGACCAGGCTATATCTTAAGGATATCGCAGAACAGTTGTTCAACATGTCAATACAAAACAAAAACAAAAGTGATATTGCTTTACCTCCATTTACCCAAGAGTTTGTATATCTAGGATAGAGGGATGCATAACATTCACAAATATGTTACTACAGTCTTTCTACTTTATTCACAATCCACAGAAATGTGTATGTAAGTACAACCACCATGCTACCACATTGCAGCAGCAAGAGCATCAGAAGCAATGAGGCAGTTTATATCAGGGGATTGTGTTTTACAGTCTAGCTCTCCTGGGACAAACTGGCCTTAGCCAATAACACTTAAGACCCAGTACAGAAAAACGCAAGATCTTTTATTGCCACTCATCACTCATGTAATATCTGGCAGCATTTGTGATTACAGAACAAGTGATTGACTAACTAGACACTTGGGTGGTGAGTTACGACCAGGCTTACCTTCTAGTTCGACGTGGGACATCTGCGTGGACAATAACTCTTCCTTCCCACTTCAACAGTAAATCACAGAAAACGCCAAAGACGGAAGAGTTAAATAATAACCTCAGATTTATTGTAAATCTGTCACAAAATTAACATTATGGTGAGGCCACTTCACGATGGAGGGAAAGAGGATGGAGAGGTGATCGATAGGAAAGTAGATGAGAGTATTGATATAGTGCAAGAGAGAGAGAGAAACGGAGAGCACAGGTAGGTTGATCGACCACCTGCACTAGAATCAATGAACTCAGGCGGAGTGGAGAGAGTCTGTATGGTAGTGAGATAGTGAGGTGTTGGAAACTGCCATCCATGGGCGACCGGAACCATATCAGGACAAATATGTGACCTTATGGAAAATGTCAAGATCTCCAAAAGAGAGAATTTATTACTTACAACAACGATAAAAACATGCTGATAAATGTTTGGCTTTACATTTTGTGCATTGTTCAGGCAGTTTTAGAAGAAGCTACGTTAAAGTAACATATTCATTGGCTTGTGTGCTCCCCCAGTTAAGCAACATCTCTGGATAACATTATAGATTACAACTCAACTAGATTACAGAATATCAATCTTTGTCCTTTGTCCAAAACTGTTCTTTTCATGATTCCATCATCATTACCATAATTTATAGTCATTCATTTGGCGGCCATTTCTCTAGTTCAAAAGCACATCAAATCATATTCACATTATTGTTTTTAAAATTTGATATGTGGTAAGAAAAATATGAATTACTTTTCAAAGATACATATCTTAATTTGATGTTGCTTTAATACTTTGAAAGTTGAAATTTATTAGGCCTAATTTTGTTCTGAAGATGAAAGTTGTCCCGTTGGTAATGTGTAACTGCACACGTCGCCGGCAGGATGTTTTATGTGGAAAACAGCTTACAATACTCGCTCAAGAATTAGACAGTATTCTAAGCTATATTAAATATTTCTTTAATTTATGTACATTTACAATAAAAAAGCTGTGTTTTGCAAATAAATGAAACAAATTGGAGGCACAAAAACACTGAAATTCTGCACGGGATAGGCTGCTACTTGGTGCAGTTTTTTTCTTTCGTTTTGTTAACTGATTATTTCCTAAGATTCAAATTGAGATATTTTTAATGAATCATTGCCACTTATCAATTCGAATGTAATTTAATTGTAATTTCGTATTACCCTGTCGGTTAATAATGGCTTAACGATGGTTAGGAGAAATAAAATAACTGAAATTAATTAAAAAAAAAACTACACCTGCTTATTAATAGCCTATTGCTTGTTCAAAAGTACAAAGTAAAAAAAAAATTTTTTATGTAGGCCTATACAATGTAATCATGTTTTCTTTTTTGTTTGTTTCAACTGATGAAGAAAAGGCTTCTACTGTGCATATAATTTGCGCAGTAGTTAAAATAACATATGCAACAGTTATGCAATTTTTTGCATCATGTTGTATTGTTTTTTATAAAATTAATTATTAATAAAAAAAAAACACCCAAACACACTATCCCTAAAGCCATGATAAGCGGTATGTGCTGAAAATCACAAGACCAATCACAAGAGCGGAGAGATCTGACATGTGATTCCCGTCTCAAAAGTGTACTTGTCGAGCTGCCAGGGGTTGAGCAACTGAGAGAGCGCCGAGTGAGCACTGCTTAGCGCCATTCTCGCTAGAGCGCATTTTTGCACGCGCAAAAGAGAGGCTCTCCATTGTGTGCTCTCGCGGTGCAGAAATGCTCCCTCACGAGAATGGTTTTCCACGTGGGCACACGTGCACGTCTTGTTTTTTTGTGCTCTAGATTTGAAACTAGGTTATTTAAACGGCATAGTCACAGGTAGGCTATGACAGATAATAGAAAACCACTTAGGGGCGCAGATGATTTTATTCCCCAATTAGTGTTTGTGCCTCCACCCCCACGTGTCATGAAAAAATGCCGCCCAGGGCGGCTGCCCCATTCGCCCATGCCTAAAACCACCACTGCAGCACAGTAAAAGCCCTGATTTCTTTGATGGACATTTAGAAGCCACTGTTCCATGGTTGAAAACAAAGAGGAGGTCAGTAGCACCTAAAAAAATCATACAAGTTTATCTTCTATGGGCTTTTTAAGATCCCTTCTTTCAAAGCTCTGTATTACCCCCGGTTATATATGTGGTGGTCCTGGCAGAGCAGCTAGCTGGGGGTGTTTTTTTTTTTTTCTCTCAACGTCTGCAAGACAGAATTGGACCAGCTGACGTGGACACATCTCTTTAGTCTAAGCCAGAGGAATACACTGCCTGTTTCACACAGCTTTAGGCTAGTTTGCAAGAGAGTCCTGGAAACTGAGCCAAGATAGAGGTTGTTTTGGACAGTTTGAGAGGATTTGCCGTGTACAGGCTGGGATAGAGGGCTTTTGTGACTCAGGAATACCTTGACTTGACTGTTCTGGAATATTGTAATGAGAAATGTAGTTTTAAAAGTTGGAAACACACAAGACCTCAACCATAAGTATCTCCAAACAGACAGACACAACATATAACATGTGCTTTTCCTCTTCCACTGCTCACCTGTCCATTTCCATCTACCATCTCCTCTCAAAGGCACAGAAGCACATCAACCTCTACATCTGCGTGCCGTATACACACACAAGAGACATGTCGTTCGAGTCTGGGTCTACATTCTGCAGCCAGTGTAGACAGCTGCCTGACTGCTCGCTTCTTCCCTTGGCTCCTCCGAGACCTCCTCTCCTGCCATGCCTCTCTCGGAAGGTGATTGATGAGAAGCCATTTCCGTACTTCTCCCTCGCAGACAGCACCCGGCTCTTCTCCACTGATGTACCATGTGAAGATTCCTCTCTGAGGGATGGGTTTCTCTTCAAGCCATCAAATGAAGCATCCATGCGCTGGAGGTTGTGCTGGGCCGACTGCAGATGCTGCAGTGGACCAGACCAAAGCCTGACAGTGGTGTGGGTGAGTGAAGACTGGTCTAGCCAACCTGTTTGAGAATGGGAAAGAGGAAAGGGGAGGAAAGAGTGTGTGCTATAAGCATTAGGCTGTCTCCAGTGCTCCACAAGACATGGTTTGTCTAGTTTGGATGTATAGTGGTCACGCAGAATGAGAGACAGATATGTATGCAATGACTCAGGGAAACCCATTGGAAAGAAAAGTTACAAATGAAATCTCTTTTAATGTTTCTCCCAACAGTGAGCTAAACTGCTTGACAAATGTTGCTTCTAAGTGTCTCCTTTAGAGGTTTCTCAAAATATTTTAATATGAACCCAAACATCTCTCAACAAATTCCCCCCACAGTAAACTATCCAAGCTTTTATAAGTATATAATTTATACCAATAGTTCTCTTATTTATTTAACATTTGAGTTGATAAAGTATTAGTTCCTGCAAAATAGTTAATTCACTCTACCTTGCATTACTGAATATCCCAGACACAAGATATTAGTGTTTTACATTTGTCAAGTCTTTGTGTAGTTGATGTATAAGAGCAAATCAATTGTGCATTCTTTTTGCACGTGTTATGATCCAAAAACACCTTTTGAGAATAGTTGAAATTTCAGTTTCAGAAACTGTAAGTGTTTCATAATTCACACAATGAAAGTCAGTAAGCCCCACGGTTTTCAAAATAACTTATTTTTTTGTGTTCCTGGTAAAAAGTCAGAATTAAAATTTTTGGGTGAACTATCCCTTTAAGATGGAGCACATTAAGTTTCATGAGCTATGAAAGAGCAACATCTGAGCAATAGCGTTTCCCTCTGGGAAAACGCAGCGATTAGAGCAACACATAGCGCTAGACACTCAAAGACAAAAAAACAATACACATGGAATGAACAAATGAAACAAACCGTTTACACAACACAATATAAAGCAAGACAAACACAGATGGAGAAACGCAGAGCAGCACAGCGCTAAAATATGGTAAATAAAGTCTCTCAAAGCAGTTTACCCACATTTCAAAGTGATCTAACACGCATTATCATTGTAAGATTTCCCCTTGCTCTTCACATCGCTCTCTGCACTAATAATAGACTTCAATGAAGCCCATTGTATTAGCACAAGCTAGGTGGCTAACAAGGCCTTCAGTCATAGACTACTACAAGTTTGGGTACCCAATGGTATCCAAGAGGGATATACTTCACTCATTTTCTTTTCATTAACCCTCTACACCTCCTTTTTTGTCCTGACTTGGCACAGCCGGTCGTGGCCATCAAAGGTTTAAACGCAACTGATGTGCGCTCAGTATCTGAAGCGATGCCCCTGCGCTGGGTAAAAGAACAGCCTGTGTGATGCTGCACAACAACATTTGACCCCATTTAAAAACTTGATACCAATTAAGTAGGATTTTACCCATAAATAATTTAGCAGGTTCTATCTCTCTCTCTTTCTCTCCCTCAATCTCACGCTGCACTCTCACAGTGGAAAGAGACTGGCTAATGAAGCACTCACTTGGGTGAAAGTGGAGCAGACAGGCTGACTATGGCCCATTTTTTATCAGCTTCTCTAAGTGATTCATTTCTAAACTTGATATTTGTATTGTGGCGAATGATTCTATATGCTTTGGCCCATCATCTTCTAACTGATTGGCTTGGCTCACGATACTTGCGGAATGGTGGAAAGCCAATGAAGAAACTGAGATAGAAAGATAAGATGGAGAGAGAGAGTGTGGGAATCAGGATTTCCAAGGCATCATGATGTTCATATCTCACTTGTAAAAAAAGACCAGATCAAGGCCAGAATTTAACGATTACTGACTTTCACTGTTAAGTACCAATACTAGTGAAAGTTTATAATTCTTAAAATTAATTTTAATGAAAAAAAAAAATATGCTATTGAACAAATGATACGAATATTTAATTTAAATTTTTTTTAAACGTTTTAAATAATAGTGCTTTCAGGGTTTTTAATTTATTAAAAGTTACTCAATCAGCCTTAAATTTTAACTTTCAAGTAAACAGTCAGAAATAACGATCTAATAAACAGTATAGGGAAATGTTTTCTTTCTTTCTTTTGTCAGCATTGTTGTTAAACAATTCATACTTGTATAACAAGCCAACTCACAGTGTTCACAATGATATCTTCTCACTTTCTGAACAAGTGCGTGCTAATGTTAAACCCAGGGATTCTCTGCTGGTGCTCAATACTACTGATGCTGTAGAAAGATATGGTTGCATCATTTTCTTTATCAAAGTTCTGTAAGTTCTGATATTCATAGATCAGGAATAAAACAACAGCAATAATGATAATAAACGCCCGATTGGCAATAAGAAAAGAAGGATGAAGTTAAGTAGGGATAAAGAATGGGTGCGGAAGCTGGGGATGTGATTAATGAGAGGGGGACTCATGTTGCGCAGTACTGAAGGGAAAGATAACTTGCGTTTGACTGCTTGAGTTTTAAGCATGAGCGTATGAGCTTGTGTCAATGTGTGTATGTGTGTTTGTCTGCGTTACATACTTGGTTGCTGTTTTCTTTTGCTTGAGCTCTATCAGTGGGGGATAGTTGCTGTCTTCTTTGAAGCGAGCTCCAGTTTCTGTGAAATCAGATTTTCTATTCCCCCTGCTCCTCTCTGCAATGCCAGTGAAAACACATACAGGCACACACACCCCATATATAAGGCTTGGCTTCTACAAACACTGAAGAGCATGTCTGTCTACATCTTATGTCTTTTTTTGTATTGTGATTCTTTCCCTCTTCTTTTATTTTACTTCTTGAAAGAATTCTCGTCATTTAATATTTGTTCATTACACAACTACTATTTATCTAACTTATTTTAAACAAAGTGAACAATGACTTTATTCTAAATGAACTAAAGTGTGTAATTTCTGTCAATGTAGTGTCATTATTTTACAAATTACAAAAAAAAAAAAAAATGTAAAATTATATTCATGTCCAAGAGCAGGTTGGAATGCTCAAACAAACAAATCAGTCTTCTATTCAAATTTCAGTAGGCCTACAGAATAAAACTATCTTAAAAATGAACACTTGGCTTAATAATTTACTTAATAATTTATAAATAAAGATAGATGGATAGATAGACAGTAAATAAATTAAAATCTTCATAAAATACAGAAATAAAAAACAAAAGATAAATTGCAACTTTCATCTGATAATTCATCTATCTATCTATCTATCTATCTATCTATCTATCTATCTATCTATCTATCTATCTATCTATCTATCTATCTA
>JAUCNO010000795.1:8636944-8660570 GCA_032353835.1 Enteromius viviparus | reverse complement strand
TAGATAGATAGATAGATAGATAGATAGATAGATAGATAGATAGATAGATAGATAGATAGATAGATAGATAGATGTAGAGGTACAACTTGCAGAAAGTCACTGACACAGTGTGAAATTGCCCTCATCGCATCTTGTGAGCCAGACATATGCACGACTGCTGTTGCATGTCAAAGCAATAATTCTTCCTCATCTTCCGATTGATTTCTGCATGGAGCTGATGAATGCCTTTTGCACAAAGCATCATATTTCAGCCAGACTCAAAACTCCACCCTGTTTACGGTGGGCATAACAACCCCTCTCCATCTCCTCTGCATATAGAAATGCATTTCTATTGATTGGCCTGCGGGGACCAGCCGGGTAAAGCTATGTAGGTTTGACAATAATCACAAACAGCCCTCTGACCATGAGGCCCTGATGAAGTCTCTCACTTCCTAGCCTCTCTCTCTCTTTCTCTCAATGCAATACGCCAAATTTGAATTAGTTCAGACAGGCCTGTTCATTATAGAGGGGATGCAAAGGGAAGATCTATGCCTATACAATCCTTAGAAAACAGTTTAAAATATGCACTCCCGCACAAATGGCAATATATGACACACAGCCCTGGCCGGCTGCCTAGCTCCTACTTAAAGAATTGTCATTTGGGGGAAATAAATTTTACTAACAAGACAAAGTCAATGTTTCCCTGTTTTACTACAATCAAAGTAGCATGGCTGACAACACCATGTCTCATCATCCCCCTACCTGCACACAGTATAAATAATGTGCAAATATCATAAATCTGGATGAAAGGAGGAGTGCCATTAGCTCCGGTAAGGATTCCACCTCTTCAGGAGCAAGTGGACATATCTAAATCTTTTCAAAAAGTAATTTGTCAGAGAGAGCTTAGGAAAATCCCATTGTCAAAAGGTATTTATTTATTTTTTCACAAAAATATGGATGCAGTACACAAATAAATGTTGAATTTAAAACAAATTGCACAGCAAGCAACCAAATCCTCCCATGTCTATTGTGAAAAAAGGTGGAGAAATATAATATAATTTAAAATGTGAATAATATAATATATAATATATATATATATATAATATTATGTATAATAATTTTTCACATAAGCATATTTCTGGTATACCTACATTTATCATAAACAACAATTATCATAAAACAATATAATAAACACAATACATTTCTGTTATATGTGTGTTCATTTATATTATTTTCCTTTTTGAAAAAAAAAACCCATATAACTATTTTGTGTAGAAACTGTTTTCAGACAGAAATTGATAGTAAATTTGACAAACAATTATAAATATCAGCACGTAATACATTGAATTTAACTTGAAATAAATAATAATAATAATAATAATAATAATAGTAATAATGATAAATAATAAGTCTTTTCTTGTAAAACATAGCTCAGTGACCTTCATTATTTCTTCTGATCATAATTTATTGTATGTTTACGCATTATAGATTTGGGCTGTTATTATTTGCATGTATAAATGTTTGCTGAGGAAAAAACAAACAAAAACCTTCCAAATGAAAAATGGACTTTGAACTTCCTCATTATAAGAATACAATCACTAGTTTCTCTTTTATTAAGCAGAAAGTGTGTGTGTGTGTGGTGCTGTCAGATGTTGCACCACGCTGTGGCTGCTGCAGCTGGAACCATCTGTGTTGGGACTCTGAGGGAGGGATGAGACAGGAATGGTGCTTCTCCAGACAACACTGCTCTCCCAGCCACAGATGCAGTAGCTGGGCCTGCCCATGCTGAACTGCGCATCAGCCACAGAGACAGGCAGCACTGCATTTGTTAATCCTCACTAAAACATGTCAGGCGACATAGAGCACTTGAACTAAATCAAGGCAAGACCTCCAGATATCAGTGCATGCTTTTGCTCAAGGTCGGTTTTAGCTATATACTCACATAACACTGCGCCAAGAACTTCATCAGTAACATATGATTAGTGCAGTGCAGGATCAATTAAAGCTAACCAACAAAATCAATATGTGCCACTCAGCATATATGTCAAAAAGTTAATTAATAAACAAAAAATGCATTAGAGGTGACATGGAAGCATGTGGAGCTGTGCCTAAGAATATTATCAGTCAAAGACTGAATTACTATGACCTCAGCAAAATGAGGGACAAGTGATTCCACTTGTGGACCTTAAGTGTGCGATGATCCATCTTTCAGCAGAGCTCAGAATGGGTAATGTGTGAAGCTGGAATAGGCCCAGACTTTGATTAGGAGTCCTGCACCTTGTACACCTCTATTCTGGAGATGGGCCCAAGATCCAACTGTAATCACTATCTCCCATTTACTTTAATGAATTCCACTACTGATGAATGGGGCTAGAATGGACTTACTGAGCATGCCTAAAAGACTTTCACACAAACTTAATGTGCCCTACATTCCTGGATATAGCTATCACCAAAAAATAAATAAAATGCTAAGAATCCATTTTCTGTTTTACATACTGTATATTCAGGGAAGCACTGGAATCTAAATTTGCCCTCTACAAAAAACAAAACAAAAACAAAATTAAATTAAGTGTCAACAATAGCTGTTCAAGAGGTCAGTTCAAGGTTTACCTCTGCTTAAGAAATAAGTCAGTGACTTACATAAATCATTATACAAATGGAATTAGGGTTTATTGGTTTTTGTGGAAATCTTTCAGAAGATAAAGAGATTGCTTTGTACATTTTAAAATATACAAAAATACAAATATACTGTAGTTTGTTTACCGAAATATCAATAAAGGCAATACTACAGGAGGGTTCAAAAGTTAATTACAGTAAACAGTGTTTGTGGCATATAATGTTTGTTGCCAAGAGAAGTAGGTTACAGTAAAGCACTTACAATGTAGGTCAATGGGGGCAATCCAGAAACATAAAAAAAACTCACCTTTTTAATAAAGTATAGCCAAAAGACATAAACAATATGCATGCTAACATGATTTTAGAGCGATATTAGTGCTTACTAGACTTTTCAGTACAAAGCTTTAACCAGTTGTACAACTTTGTGGACATGAGAGCATAAAAATACTGAGCTCCAAATATTTACTTCAGTAAAATATACAGAATAACTTTAAGTACTGAACCCGGAATATTTGTTCAAGTGCCCAGGTTCTTGGAAAACAAGACTCGAACGAATGACTTATGTTAGTTCTTGCTTTCCAATATAATTGGACAGATGTGATAAATGAAAGGTGATTGGTGCTTGAAAGGGTTAACTCATTCGTATTTCCTGTTTTAGATGGTGCAGTGACCCAAGAAGTCAAATCCTCGGCACGACAGAGATGCAACTCCCAACTCCAGCATAATTTGAATTCTTTCTCACCTCACTCATGTGATACTGAGTGGGGCTCATTCTTTTCGCTCTCCTCCTCTCTCTGGAACAATGAGATTTTTATCTTTAATGCTCTTACCCGCCTGTAATAGGTTTAGAGCTTGTCTGGTTTACATTGCAAGGGAGAGCGAGAGTTTATTGGGTGTAGGACCTTTGCTTTTCCACTTTTGTTTGTGTTGCAACTGATATAAACTAGTCTTCAACCCTGGCGAGAATGAGATGGCTGCGTTGAAAACTTTCAGCAGCCTCTTAGCGATGGCAGTGTTATCTCCAAAGAAAAGAAAAGCACTGTTTCACTCTCTTTCCTTTTTTTTGTGTGCTGTTGACGGGTGTTGTGTAGGGTTGGCTCAGTGGGAATGATTACTGTGGGGGTCTTAATCAGGAGGCGCTGGCTTCCCGGACCCTAGGGGCCCCACGCTACTACATTTCCTGTCAGGACACACTGAGAAACAATCAATCATTTCGGGATCCTCTGACAACTGGAGGAGGTACCTCTGCTCCACGGGAGAAAGAGCGAGGGAGAGAGAGGACGGTGAGTTTGAGGACGAGCAGCATATAGGCTATGAATATGAGATGACTCTTGTTAGAAGTCCAAGTTTAAGAAAGGACACGAGCAAGCAAGGCCACGTCGACCTGGGTTACAATTTACGTCAATTTATGCCTGTAATTGGACTCCATCACCCTGACCCTTTATTCATTTTATCAGACAGCCTAAGACAGGGTCATTTTTGTCACGTTGTAAAAGCACCCTGCATTTTAAGTCGGAGACCGCCGCTCTCGAAAAATGGCAGCAGTGACTACAAACAAATCTCATAAAAGCTTGCCGAGATCCCTTAAAGGCCGAGAAATTGTGTTGCTTTTTGGAGGGAAAAGGCTTTAAAAGTCAAATGTGATAAGCCAAGGTGCTTTCCGCATTGGATGATGCTTCTTATCAAACAGAACAGAGGCCACATGAGAAAGCTGCCTGCCCATGTCCCTCCCTCTATCCTTAACGCACTACAAGAGCAAATCCCAACCATCACCAGGAGGATTTCCTCTGGCGTTGATATGCTGCAGAAAAGTTAAAGTAGGCAAACAGCCGATCCCATAAACGTGATTTATATTATTTAAAAAGTTGTGCGTTCTTGGCGCGCTATAAAGGATATTAAGTCCTCAAAGGGAGGGAAAGGGCCCATACCTCATCTGAAAAACCTTTTTAATCTTTGATAGGAGGATGTTAAAAGAGTTAGCTTGTGTAGTTGCGTCAGTGTATGTGTGTTTGTATGCATTCATTTAGGGCTATTGCTGTGCTTCACTGTTATTTTTTCTGTGACTTCTTGGCAATGCTCAGACTGGACAAATGTGCACCTTTCTTGGCCCATCCCCCAAGTGCAGACATTCTCAGCACTTGGGAAAAAAATAACAGAGGGAAAAGCACAAAAATAAACAGTGTGTTCACAGGATTCACAGTCAAAGTATCAGATGTGTCGAGCCAGGGTTGAGAAGAAAGATCCAAAGCAGGAGATGTATCTATGACAAAAGAAGTGTGAGCATCATACATCAAACATTTGTTACCCCCCCTGGATCCTCTGATTGCACATGACTGCAAACAAGGCAGCGCTAAAAATCTCAAGAAAGATGAGAGCGATCCACCTCTCTATGAAGATCATCAATCACCGGCTGTAAGCTCTCTTTTTATTAGTTCAAGTAAAGCTGCACTCTTCCATTTTATGGATATTATGAAATCCAAAATGGACAATGCTGGGAAGGCTGTGCAAACGGGATGGGTTTACCTACGATTATTGACTAAGGGAGGTGCGGATGAGATTTGAGAGTTGCGAATAAAGTTTCAGTGCTGATTTGTGCGCGTACAAGTTTGACTTCCTTCAACTTTTTTGGTCAATATCATAGGTAAACCCATCTTGTTCACAAGGATTTCCCAGAACTGTCCATTTTAGTTTTCATTGAATCGAGTGCAGCATTTTTGGAAAAAGTTAGCACACATGCTCTTGAGACATAATGCATTATTCTGTTTCAGGTACTTCCCAAGAAAGACAGAAAAAAAGCACACATACATACACAGATCTGGAAAAAAATAAAAGACCAGTGTAATTTACTCCTAAATCAGTATGACAAGCTTTTCATGCCAGTCTTTGTTAAATTTCTACACAAACATACTTTATTCTGTTTATTGAGGTACTTAATTGGTGAGCACCTGAATCCAATTGTACTTAATGGGAAAAGTATAAAAAGCACTGCTGTAATCAACACTATCCTCTTGCAGTGTGACCAGTTGGATGGTAAAAAGTCTCGCTAGAAGTCTTTCAAAAGTAATTAGAAATTTAAAAATAAACAGGAAAAAACGGCCTCAATCCTAGCTTTACTGGCACAAGGATTCAGTGAGCGTCAAGTTGCTTCTATCGTTAATATTTCAGACAGTTCACAAAAAATGAAACAAACGAAGAGCTGTATAGCTGTATTTTCCAGAGCTGTATATCTTATTTTTTCATTGTTTCATTTAATTCCAAGGTAACACAATAAAACACAATAGAAACACAATAACTAATAATATAATAATTATAAAAAGATAATAATTTTTTTGCTAATAAGGGAACATTTTGCTAGTCTATCCTGCATAACAATATTAATTACAAATAGACTATAATAATTACAAATTAAACATATTCAAATATCTTTATAGTATTTTGAAACTAAATATGTAATACATTTGAAAACAAACTGTGACTTTTCTTTTTTTCTGGTATGTCATGCTATGATACCCTATCCACCTTTCTTTGCATTTAAGTGCGGCCGTCTCATTAATCACAAGTTTTTTATGTTCACTTAAACGGTCACTGCAGAGAGCTTGTGTTACTGCGCTTAGTTCTGCGGTGAGCTTGTTAGGCACGACTTCAGTGTTTAAGCTAACAAAAAGGGCTCGAGTGGGTTCAGACCAGCCGTGGAATGTTAAAGGGTTCACATTTCACATGCAGATGTGCGACCTCTGTAACCTTTAGAGGGAAGGTGTGTTTTAACCCCCGAGAGGAAGAGGGCCAAGAAGGGCAGGGGGCACTTTCAGGGGCTTGACCAGGCACAACAACTATCTTAAGTTTTCCAGAGAAGCAGATGAATCAGTTGATCCTTGTTTTATATTTCTCAAGTAAGTTTTCAAATACTACGTGCATCACGTTATCAAGTATCAAATATTCTGAACACACAGCGGCTGTATTATGACATCTCCCAGCAGCAGGCAGACATATATATTGGGTCCTACGACACCACCCATCATGCTTGCCGCAGCACAGGCTTTGGAGAGGAAGTGAAATTATGATTTTTTTGTTGGGGGAAGTACAAAGCAAGCCATTTATCAGACGTGTAGGCCCGCACCCGGCCTCAGTTCTGTCATAACATACAGACGGAGGCCATAAAACCTGGTGAAAAATATAACACCATACATTGGACCACAGCAAGTTATTATTTCCCTATCCATGGACAATAAAACAAAACCAAAACAGATAGAGCAGCAGATGAAACAGCTTTTTTAATTCATAACTCTCCTGCTGACAGCAGTTCAGAAGGATGACCTTGTGAGAGTGTGTGCTAGAAATAAGAAAAAGACTCACAGCCGAAACTGCACAGTCACCTGGTATAGAGACATGACTTTTGAGGTAATAAATGTGGGACCACAGGTTGCATGCATTTGATCAAAACAACAGTAACATTGTAACTAATTCATGTGATAGTACAGCTGCATTTTGATTTTACTGTCTGTATAGTCAATATCATGTGTTACTGCATTTCAGTAACAATCTCTCTTCATAAGAGAATTATAAAAAAAAAAAATGTTTAAGAGGAGAAGGAAATTACAAGTTGGTAACCCGCTAGCATCTGACCCCAGTTCTCAGGGGAAATGAATGTATTTCTACTGACCAAACTCTCCACAGGTAAGAACGAGCGAGAATATAAGACCCTGTTACCATAGCAACAAACAAGGAGTATATGTCAAGCCAGCATCACTAAATTACCCATTAAAGCCGGCAGGAAGAGGAACGGAGCAGTGGGCAGGTCACCGCAGGCTAATGGACAGATAAGATAGCAAACATGCACACACGGGCTGCAAGACAAAACGCTTTTAATAAAGGCGTCCTCTCGAACCATACTCTTATGAATGCCACCGGAACGTGTCTATACGACTTCCCCTCAGAGGGTCACACGCATTCCTACCAGATCAACAGGAAAGAAAGCGGAAGGAGGGATCAGGAAGGAATAAAGATTGAGCAAATGAGCGAGTGAGACAGACAAAAGCGAGGGGGCTTCTAATAGTTCACTCAGTTCATGCTATTAGCTGCCTCTTTTATTCCCCCTGACACAGGAAGGTCTGAATGAATGAATGAAATAATACAAAAATATATAAATAAGTGCCGAGTGCAGGCGCTAACTGCAGACAGTGCATTTGCATTGGATATAATTAGCAGGCTGAGGAGTGTAGCGTGTCCTTGGGGAGCTTCTGTGATAACTGCTTTCTCTTGTATAAGGTTTTCATTTAGGAGTGTCAGAGGAAGCTAGCACATCTTCATTTCGGCCCTCAACCAGCCTTAATTCAGCTTGGGCTGTAGTAACCAGCCTTTCCTTTCATAGGCAAAAAAGTGGGAGGAAGCAGAGAGAGATAGCGAGTGGACAGCGAGTGGTCTGTAATGAATGCAGTTATTAAATTGTTTCAGCTGTAAAAGAGGAGCCCTATTCTTACGCTATTATAAAGAGATCCATTTATCCCCACTGATCGGCCCTGTCTCCACTCTCCCCCTTTCACTTTGATCAGCAAGCACATTGCAGTGATGTGTCCCATTCAATAGCGAATCTGGGGCAATTTTAATGCTTTTTTACCTCACCACTGCTCCATTTCCGCTCTCTCTCACTCCATTTAAAAATAGCTGTTAATTATAAGTGGAGTTTAAATGTCTTCCGTGACCCAGAAATGCAGGTTGGGGAGAAAGAGAAAGAGAGAGAGAAGGAAGAGGCTGTGCATTTTCAAGCGTTTACAGTTGTCGGACAGTCAGTGCGAAACACACGAGAGATATCAAGGAAGGAGTGGCAGGCAGGATCCACCGAGTTGAAGTGTTTTGCCTGAACCCAAATTGAGAAGAAGCGGAAGATGGTGGGGAGGATGCGTTTTTATCAGTGGTAGTACCTGCGGAAAGGGCTGCAATGGGACCTGAAGACTCCACCTAGAGGGAGTCTGATAAATAAGAAATCAGCCTGAGGAAGTGAATAAAGATGTAAGAAGATGTCTAGTTCCTCCCTCCTCAGTCTAACCGCTCACCTGAGGGATCACACACATACACAAAAAACTTTCATGCTTTGCCTTAGTACGCTGATATGGTGGGATTTTTACAATGGAATATGAGCAGAGAGTTAGGTGCGTATCACAACACGCTGCAGTGCGCATATACAGTACGCATCCCCCCTCGATGCGTACGCACCTCGTTCCATTGTCAGCGCCATTATCCTCTGCCCTCCAGGTAAAAAGACTGCACAATTCCCTATGAGCTGTAACGAAACAGAACCTCCACACTTCAATTCAAAGCTGGGGGCAATGCAGAGGACTTTTCAGGGAAACATCGCCACACAGCTAGAATTTGATTAGCAGCATGAAACTATAGTCACTGTCGGCTTCAACACAATGCACAGGTCAACTGAACAGGCTTAAATTCTGTTGAACAGAAGACACATCTTCCACAAAGGGGCCATGCTATAAACTGTAGTGAAGTTGCTAAGAGTAACTGCAGCGTGTCTTGTTCATGTGAGGGTCAATATAACGTGTATGTAGGGCATATCCTTGTGTTTTCAGAGCTGACCTTTAAGGAATTTGGAATTAGTTAACCAAGAAGAGATGGATTTAATTGACTAATAATCCTTATACATTAATAAACTTTTGACCACACTTAGACAATGTTGATTAATAGAGTTCTAACTATACTTGCACATATATATTAGAAAAGTATCTTGAGCATGTTACATAAACAGGTTGATTAAACTCAGATGGCAGACAGAGCTATCAAATGAATCCTCTGACCTTTATTTAAATAAGAATTGCATGACAGATATTAAACCCTTTTTCTTTATGTTCATTGGCTGCCATGTCCGTTTCTGGGACAACATACACAGACCTAAGAATATTTTCTATAGGGTGTGTTGTGTTGACCTGGGCTGCACTTTCCAAAAGCATCAGTATATGGTAGAAACCAATATGCAACAATTTTTTATATAAAAGGTGTGCATTGGTTTGCTTATAATTATGGTGAAATGTAAAAGATCAGGTAAAATCAAAGCTAGAATGTGGCAAAAAAAATTGTTCCAGCACAGATTAAAATCTTTTGTGCAATTTCATAGACCACTAGAGGAATGTTGACGTCGAACTGTAAATTCTCAAGTGTCAGACTACTAAAGTAAAATACAATATTTGCTAAATCATTTAGTATGACAACATATTTCCCATTAGGCCAGAATATTGTTTTCAATTCCATCAAAACACAACCTCAGTGCAAGCAGTGAAGAGCTCGGTTTCATTAAAAAATTAACATTACTAGTTTGCTCCCTTTACGGCAGCGTTCATTTTTCTCTTTATTTGAGCCGATGTTAAAGTGAAATGTTTGCTGAAATGATCTTATGCATTTTTATGTAAGGGCAAAGCAGGCAAAATCCTTTCGGAGCCATTTTTAGAGTAAGAGATTGTCCTTGCTTTCTGTGTTGCTAATGAGCTTTGAACTAATGAGCTAGTCTAAGTGCTACAAGACCTGCGCTGTGATTCTTGAGAACAGAATGTGCAGAATGTGAAAATACTAAAAATATAAACATTTAACTGTAAAAATGAGCTTTAAGATATTTTTTTTCTCTCATTAAGAAACAACCAAACCCCCTTTGAAACTTCTTGTGGATTCATGTAGGGCAGAATAAGGTTAAAATGTTGACCCTCTTAAGCAAAGGAGCATGCAAAAACCTTGCTAATTATGTGTTCAGCTCCGTCGAGGCCCAGAACAGAGCTGATTGTGAGTAATACTTTACAGTGCAGAGCATGCATCAGTTTGCCTGAAGCAAGAGCAAAGTGTGAAGGCACTGCGGTCAAGCCCTTTTTCTCCCCGATATCAATCTAATGAGATAACGAACACATGCAAATGAGCCCGTTCTCTAATCTTCTTAACGAGCACTGATACTCATCAGCTATCTGAGACAAACATCAAACACCCTGACAACACCAGCGAGCGAATGAGAGAGAGACGGGAAACTGTGATAACAGTGGACGTACGCACACAAACACAAACACATTCATGCTTATGTACATTTACCCACCGAGCACACATATTCTCAAAAGCAAACATTTATCAAAGAGTGAGTTCAAACTCGTTTTGAAATGTAAAACTCTGAGACCGCAGAGGAGTGCACAATATTCCGATTTTTAATAAATCAAAAGAGCATTTCAGAGAGTGAGGAACAAGGGAACTCAGAAACTCAAAGTTCAGAGGCTAATGTTTCATCAGGGTAAACAGTAATTGAAAAGGAGTGAGGCTGCGGTGTTTAATGACAAATGGTGGGTGACCACCATTGGACACTGAGGCCCTTCCCCTCTCAAGCCTCCCCCTCTCTCTCTACAGCCCCTTCTGAGTATTATTAACCCTGAGGAATGTAGAGCATTCCAAATGGTTAAATAGCCAACTGCTGGCCAACAGTAAAATACAGGTCCTGAAACAACACAGCTGCCCTAAGCCCGTCTCACTGTAGCTCCTTCGGCTCTGCTCAACACTTGAATCCACAACCACCAAAGTGGGAAGATCCACTTGACCGTTACCTTTTCAAAAAGTACATGTTTGTACCTAAAGGGTCCATTATGGCACTTTAAGGGTACATATTAGTACTTAAAGTGTATATATTTAAACCTAAAAGGTACAAAAGTGTACATTTTGAAAAGGTACCACCCCGTGAGTTTGTCATATGTCTCTCTCACAATTACATAATTTCAGTTCTGAGAAAAAAAAAGCAGAATTGCAAGATGCATATTCAGAATACTGAGATATAAACTGAGATGTAAGTCAGAAATGTGAGATAAACATTTTAAAGTATTAAGAGAGAGAAAGAGAGAGACATACATGAATAGAATCCTTCTGTGTTTTATATTAACAAAATCGGTCTCCTTACCTTCATTTGCAGTGGTAAGCCTATAATAATTATTTATATTATTTATTCACTAACTTCACACATCACTGGGCACTGGACATCCTGGGACCAACAGAACTCTTTCTCTCCTGCAAAATCGTTTTTGGTGGCCTGGGATGGACAAGGATGTGTAGGTACGTGACAGGGTGCCGGGAATGTGCGATGTCCAAGAGTCCTCGCCATTTACCATTAGGGAAACTCCTTCCACTTCTCGTGCCTAACCGCCCCTGGCCACACCTATGAGTAGACTTCATTAACGATCTGTTCCCTTCTGATGGTAACAATTGTGTCCTGGTTGTAGGTTGTAGGAGATGACAAGTTCTATCATCTCCTACCTCTTAAGGGTTTACCTACTGCCCTTGAGACTGCTAATCTACTCTTCAATCAGGTATTCCGTCCATTTGGCCTACCCAAGGACATAGTGTTGGATCAAGGACCCCAATTCACCTCTTGGGTATGGAAGGCCTTTCTACGACTCCTAGGTGTGACTTTAAGCCTCACTTTGGGCTACCACCCTCAGACTAATGGCCAAACCGCACACAAAATCCAAGAGGCTGGGCAGTTCCTCCATACCTTCTGCCATGGCCAACAAAAGTACTGGAACCAGTACCTGTGCTGGGCCAAGTACACCCAGAATTCCCTGAAACAAGCAACCACAACTTACCCCATTTCAGTGCGTGCTCGGCTTCCAGCCCTTGTTATTTTCCTGCAACGGAGAACCGTCAGATGTAGCATTAGTTGACTACTGTTTCCGGAAGAGTGAGAGGGTCTGTGACGAAGCTCACCATCATCTCCAGAGGGCAGTGTGCAGGCAGAAATCCATGGTTGATCGTCAATGCTCCGAAGCTCCCCCTTACCAAGTCGGTCAATAAGTCTGGTTATCTACCTGAGACATTCGCCTGTGCCTGCCCTGTAAGAGTCTCAGGTTTTTGGTCCCTTCACAATCGCAGAGCAGATCAACCCCATCACTTTTCGGCTTCACCTTTCTCCACAGTACAGAATACATCCTATCTTTCACATTTCCCTTCTGAAACCTCACCATGCTTCTGCTTCTCTCCCCTCAGAGCCTGACCGTGTAGAGGAACCCCCTCCTCCACTGGTCACAGAAGAAGGATCCATCTACCAGGTTCGGGAAATCCTGAACTCCCGACGTCACGGTGGCAGAATGGAGTACTTTGTAGACTGGGAGGGATATGGCCCAGAGGAACGATCCTGGGTTCCCAGAGAAGATATTCTCAATCCAATCTTGCTCCAAGAATTCCACTCCAATCAATAAGATCAACCTGCACCCCATAGTAGGGGAAGGCCACCGCGACGTTGGAGGGGCCCAGCCTCGGGAGAGGGCGCTGGAGGGGGCCCTGATCTAACCATCACATCATCTAGCAACACTTAAAACCACACACCACATCACAGCCAGCGTCCGAGCTCCTTTGTCACAAGTGGACTGATCTCTACTTCGAAAAGAATTAACTATATACTTACCTTTTGTGATTCTCTTGTGTACTCATCGCTCTGTGTATTTCCTCCAGGCTCCTTGGAATTCCCAACTGTGTCTCCATTGTCTCTGGAAGTGAGGTGTGTGGTTGTGGCTGTGTCTGTTTGTCTCCACGTCAAGCTCTCCTATCTGCAAAGAGAAGGCATTCTCATTACGACTATATTCCTGTTATTCCATATTATTAACTGTCTGACTAATTACCATTCAATCCCATCCCGAACTCTGTTTATTCTCTGCTGCCTGAAATAAAATAATTGTTTAACACTTACCTTGTGTGTAGTCTGCTTCCTAACACAAGGTTTGGTAAACACAGGTACTCCATGTGTACAATGAAGTACAGTATACTGCTGTGTGGGCCTATATTTCTGCCTTGAGGTCCTGGACATCTTGTTTAGACACATGGCCGTCATGGATTCTGTCAAATACAGATCTAAAACTGACTGAATCTGTTCTCCTGAATCTGCTCTCTGTCCCCCCGGCACGACTGAGGCGGGTGTAAAGCGATGACGCAGCAGTTCTGCATCTGAGAACAATTTCAAACATGGCATGTACCGAGCAGTAACAGTCGTTGGACTCTGCTGTTGCAGCTGTTTTGAGAAATTTTCATGACAGCTTTTCTTTGAAAACTAAGCAGAATTAATTAAAGTAAGTAAAGAAATACATTTTCCTACTGCTTTAATGAAGGTTACGGTGGCTTCAGGTTCCATCGCTACGAATATGTCAACGGAATGAGTGGTCTGATTGGTTATAGATTCATCCAATAGTATACAGAGGCATCTGATGGACGACGGTTAAGCCCGCTCCCCAGAAGGCATGTAGTAAGGTAGCTTGGCCAGACTAAGCTCCTATGAGCTTTATAGTTGCGGAAGCCATGGTTACAAGAATTATTCACTGAGCACAAAATGAAGCTTTTGTCATGGCTGTCCCAGTCCTCTGACCTGAACCCTGCAGAAAATGAGTGAGGTAAACTATAGAGGAGATGCACCATCATGGAGCTGGTATTCTAAAGGATCTGGAGTGATTCTGGATGAAGGAATGGTCTCTTTTCTCTTATCAGGTGTTCTCCAAACTCTTCAGGCATTATAGGAGAAAACTCAGAGTTGTTATCTTGGGAAAAGGACGTAGCAATAATCGGGTGCCAATAATCATGGCTAACATGTATTGGAGAAAAACATTTATTTCATCATGAGTTTTTCTCCCCTTTTTTAATTGTTTTACTTCAATGATAGTTTAGAATTTTGTGAAGTGTTTTTAATGAAAGATCAAAGGATAAGCAATGCGGATTTATTTTCACAGTCACCTTTGCTCAGATTTACCAAAGGCGCCAATATTAGGGCACTGTAGTATGCAATTTTATTTTCCAAGTAACATGCAATTTTATATTTTTAACAGAGATGGGGTACATCTAAATAATTATATCAGTGCATTTTGTCCAACTTCAAAATTAAAGTAAACTGTCAGAAGGTGACTGTAAAACACGGGAAAATTTCTAATTTTCAATCAAATGGTAAAAACTCCACTCTTTTGGTGTTATCATGCTGCTAAACTCTACAGTCATGACCATATATATTTAAACACAAACGAATTTTAACTGCTGACCAAGCATATTTATGTTTAGTAATGTATATTTTTTCATTCCTTCCACTTCTGCTTTTGTCAGATTAGATCCAAGCATCATAAAATGTCATTTGCGCACTATATAGCGTCTTGTCAAGATCAAGATTGGAGGCAAGTGGTGGTCTTTGCCTCAGGTGATCTTTAAGGACAACGCCTCTATACAGAGTCTACAGGGCCAGTCATCCACAAAAGTGATCTGTGGTATAAAATCAGTGCCTGCGTGACCTTTCATCGTGCCCTTCCCCCTCCCTTCTTTGGGACCTGAGACCCTTCTCTGACATTTAACGCTAAGCCACCTATTACAGCCAGTACACACTTCTTAACACCAAGGGTTCATACATCAATACCAAATTCCCCTATCCATATCTAATAATTAATGAAGAGCATGTTTACTGACTGCATACTGTACATGGCAATCTCTCATACATACCAAGAGGGCGGGTGTCATGGACATCTCGTATTCTCACACCTTTGACAATCTCTTCTCATTCAATCTGGACTAATTATATAAAAGTTTATATAATTCTAAAGCTAAAGCTTATAGTGTGTGTTACAAATAGCTGTGCTCAAACTCACATGGTACATAGTGTGAGGGCATTACTAACATACTACATAACTGTTATTGGAAGAGTTATGAAACTTGTACCTCCCCTACTTTTTTCCCTTGTATGCAATCCATCTGAGCAGTAGTAACCTGTGTTACAGTATTACCCTTGTATGAAAGTTAAAACCACATGGCAATATGTACGCTCACAAATTAACTGAGTATGTGAGTGTGTATTCTTGGCAGCGTTGCGCCTTTGACTCAGCATGGCTTTACATCAAACCACACACAACAAAATGGGAAAAAGAACAGTGTCAAATCCCCCCCCCCTCTCTCTATTTTAAGAAGGAGCTTGGGCTAGCTTGGACCAATCCCACAGGAGCAAGAAAAATGCTGGGATTCAGAATCCAGCTCTGTTTTTCACACGGAAAGTGTGGGAGAGAGAGAGAGGGAGAGAAAGAGAGTAAAGGGTAGAGGGATATTTCTAGTGTCAGAATACATGGTCCAAGTAAAAGACTGCAAATAACAGAGAAAAAAAATCTGGTGATTTGAAAAATTCCCCTGGAAAAGCTCCCAGAATGAATGGAGTAGTGGAATATGTACCAGTCAGGCCTCTGGGAATGAGTCCAAGACAGATATTTAGAGTAGTGGATGAGGAGGAAACCAGCTGATGTTAGGAAAGGGAAGGATGAGCAAACATATAGAGGTGAGAGGAGATGTTGCTGTCATAAAGGATTTCAATCCCCAGCACTGGGATTTCTGACTTCAATGATTCTCGGCAAAACCCATATGAATGATAGCATGTGGTTTTGTGTATATATAACCAGTGCTTGCATTGTACAAATGGACTGTCTTTGTCTGTGACAAATTTAGTTAAACTTGCTCTTTGATCAGCAGTGTACTTTGTATGAAAATTAACTTGGGTGTTAAAGCCAAGCCAAGTTTTGCATGCATGGATTAAAATTAGGTAGTTTGTGGCAAAATGTAGCTTTTTTTTTTTAAATACCTAAAATGTTTAGGGTTGATTATCTTTTGGCCATCTTATGTAAAACTACAATTTACAAATTTGTATGCATCCCTATATTCCTGTATTTTGTGTCTGTGTTTGTCTGAGAGTGTATGTACTGTATGAGACAGTAAGAAATGACTTCTGGATTGTGTATATTGACCAGCGTGGGTAACAGTGACATAACTACCATACTGGACAAATGCCATGGTTTATGTTCAGACTCTCTGCTTCCTCATGGGATAAGTGTGTCAGAAGAGGGCTTTGCTTTCACACACCTCACAAGGTCAGAAAAGCAATATCAATCAGGGCTAAGGTCACTAGTATGTTCTCAACAAGAGTTTGCAACTACATTCACACTTGTGATGCATATCATATTTCTAAGAAAAGAAAAAGGAAAAAACATATTTACAGCTATTATTTTATTTCTCAGCTCAATCTGTGCATTAAAAATATATATTGTTTTGCCAAGTTGTGAATGGAAGAAAACAGTCCATTTTGAATGTGATGCAATGAAATTGCATGAGTGAGCTTTGCTGGTTGTATATGCATAGACAAACATAAATTAGACTTGTGCAGTCTGATTCCTAAATGAATGAACAACTTTTTTAAATTGATCATTTTAGAAGGCAAGTTATTGATTTGAATCAGTCAGATGTATTTGTCACTGACCAGAATAAACTGGAGATACAGTATTTAGTGGTATACATTTTTTGTAAGGTTTTAAGTTTTACACTGGGTTAATTTTTTTTTATAGTTTTATAATTAATTTGGAATTTTAATCATTTTAAATCAGTGTTAGATTATTACTTACTGAATGTTCACATGTCAGCTTGTCATTAAAAAATATGCATTTGTAATAGTTTTCTTTTATAATAAAGACAAGAGGTCATATGAATATGTGTCTGGAATGTATCAAAAATGGATAGTACTAAATCCAGGTTCATGTGGACTCCAAAACGTTTTGTCAAAAAATGCCTGATGCATCATGAAAGACAGGAATAGAAAAAGTATATATTCACACATAGAAAGCAAGGAAAATGCAACAAAACACCATAAAGCAGAAAATCACACATAGTGACTGTCAGGTATGTAAATCATCTATCGGTAGCAATCGTGCAGCCACTTGACAGCTGTTGATTATACTCTACATAATGCATTATTACAAAATCAACAGTCTGTGTATGTGTTAGTGTGCTTGCTCATGTATGTTTTATCCCTTTCTCTGGTCCCTCTCTGCCACTGTATACCTTCAAATCCCCTCCACAATTCTTCCAAATCTCCCATTCCTTCTTCCAGCCAATAACATCCTAATTAGGCCTTTCCCAGGGCAGGAAGTGTCTGGCTTAGGCAGAGAATTAAACTAGGCTGGGCTGCAGTACAGGTGCCTCTTCTCCTAAACCCACCTTACAGAGCAAACATTCACTTCAGCTTCACGCTTCTATTTCCAGGTCTGGAAATGCAGCCCAGACGCAAACGCATGCAGGCCTCTCACTCAGCTGTTCACCATACACTGCTGGCCTAATATACTAATCTAGACCCTGTTTGTCCTTCAAAACTGGATCAGGTTTCTTACTTATACAAAACTTCATTTTAATGCCAACATGCAAACATATGTATATACTCTTAGCACCCAAATTATTGTTATTAATTAGTTAACTAATTATATTAGTGCTGTTACAATAATCATATCATAGCATATGGTTACACCTTATTTAGATAGTGTACTTTAAACATTCTGTAGTTATTTTGCGACTATAAACTACTACAACATGTCTACTAACTTGCAGAGTAGACTGTTAGGTTAGGTTTAGGGTTAGTTGACATATATGTTGAATATTGTGGGCCCCTATAAAATATAATTTAATGTAATGTAATGTACTATAATATATTATTAATATTGTAAAAAAAATTTGGCATGACACACACAAAGTAAATAAGTAAGTTTTTTTCTTTCTTGAATGAATCAGTGACTAACTCATTCATTCTAGTTGACTAATTAATCTGACTTGTCACACTGTCTGTGGTAATGTAGTAATTTTTTAATCATAATTTACATAATGTAATATTTACAAATTATGTTATTTTATATTACATTAAATAAGACAACATTACTTTAATGATGTAAACACTGGTGGACCAAAACATTCGAACCCCACAGTGAATGCATTCACAGTTTAATTGTAAGGGATGGAGTGCCAACTTCAAATAGAAAGAAAGAAATCAAGAAGGTTTTGAAGTCCTATAAAGGAGGCTCCTGGGGTTGTAGCAAAGATACACGCCCAGCTGATTCTGGTGGTCTTATGGACCCGGTGAGGGGCGTCTTTGTAAAAGTGGGCGAAGGGCTGGCTGTTTTCATACCGCCTTAATAGTCACTTGAGGGGCTGAAAAGGGACTGACTGGGTCAGCCTCCCCTGGGCATTGGAGCAGGGGCTAAGACAGCTGAAGTGGATTGTACTCACACTACAGGCTACGGTATAGTGAGGTGGGTTTAATGATATGACAGTGTGGGAAAATATAGACAGATGTCATGCTGACATAACACAATGCAATTTGAAGTGTTAACAGTAGATTGGATAAGAGATATATGCTGTACCGCAAAGAAATATATTATAAATGGGTCAATCGAAATGCATTTCTTCCTAGCTTAGAGATCATTTATGCAGAGATGAATATGATTACACTGGCACGCTTTCAAGACGCCTATTTTGTCCATTGCTGTTTTGTAAGGCTCCTGTCTGAGCTCAGAGGGACTAGGCTTGGCTAGCAGGTGGTAAAACTATCCAATGAGAGCAGGAAATAATCTCCTTTACTGTAAACACCAGTAGTGGCATCAGGGGTAAACTTACTGAGGAGTCAGTAAAGAGAGTGGTCTCTGTGTGTGTGGGTGTAAAAGTGAATGCTTGAGCTTGAGTGTATGTTATTGATATGTGCTAGCTAGTAAATACATGTTTTATATATATATATGCGTCACTCTATTATTGCACTCAAGGCGAGGACAGAAGTATCCAAATAAGTGATCCCTATTTTTGTCATTTAAATGTAAATATTTTGAAGTGTATCACATTTCATCACAAGACTCCCATTCCCAGCATGCACTGAATACATTAATGAATAATGCAGATTACTGCTTTACTGCATAACTGAATTTACCGGTGCTCTTACACTTTACATTTAGGTCATGTGTTTAATATTAAGTGCATCTGTGTTCTTAATCCTAGAATATGTCTTATTCTGTGTGTACTGTTTCAGTGTTTTGAATGTATGACAAAGTGAGACAAGCTCTCAATCTGGATGGACCAATGCCACCCTGGTCCTCATGTGGCCTTGTCTCTGCGACAGATGCTGTCTCACCAGGGCAAACAAGGACACTGCAACAGAAATCCAAACAGCAATGTTCAAATCCAATTACACTTCAGCTTATCGTCTCTCCAACTCAGCATCAAATTAGACAAGAAGACTGAAAATATATGCTTAGTTTAGATTTTCTGTTACAGCTGATGTCAGAAACATGAAACAGCATCATAAAGGGTTTAAAAGTATGCATGAAAAAAATATACATACTGTATGTAATAATATACATAAGATCTGATATTTGATCACAATTTATCATATTCACAGTTTTACTATACTGTAAATGGGTAAAGAATTGCATATATAATAAATGTAACATGTTTACAATCCAGAATTACATTTAGAGTCCCGTGCTGTGATCTAAAGCGTTGAACCTGTGTAATTGTACAACTCTGAGCTCACAGTGGGGGCCTCTTTCATATGCCTCATTTACTGTCCTGCTCCCTCCATTTAGCGACTCTTTCATTTATCTCTCCCATCCTGACACTGACCGCCTCTTTCCTTCCTGTGAGGACAATGACAAAGCAACAAGTGTTGTGTTTTGCCTGTTGACATCTGTCTGCTTTCACTAATATCTAGTTTCACTTTTAAGAGCAGAATAATGCAAGTCAACGATGACGTTTTTTTTTTTTTTTGCATTTGTGACAACATGCCCCTATAGTGGGTTGAATAGAAAAGTGCACAATACTGCATTAAAATAGCAAAGAATGGTTCACATATAGAAATAGAAATAAAAACATTGTTACATCTATCACTAATGCCGCTTAAATTTATGAGGGATTTAAACTATTTGTCAGAGAAACCACTGCTAAACAAAACACACATTTGTTTAATTGGACTTTTGACTTGAAAACCTTTTAGCTGCTGAATTATAGTCTCCTGAGTGACAACTAGCTCCGGCCTCCCGCGTCTTTCTTTCAGTTAATTCCCAGAGATTTTACTCATTTGTTACTTTCAGTAGTAATTTATGGTAAGCGCTAACATGTAAATAGTCATGCATGGGAGAACTGTGGTGGATGCCAAAGTGATCTCGAGAGAGCGGCGAGGAGAAAGAGCAGAGGAGAGGGAAAGAGAGAGGAAAAACAAACGAAATCAGCAGCCCCCTCCCCCCTTTTTGCAAAGTGTGAAAGTCTCAATAAACCCATCAGTTCCAATAACAGAGCAGCATGAGGAGAAGAATAACAGGAGAGGAGGAGGAGGAGGGGGGAGGGCATGGCCACCGAGCGAATGAAGTAACCACCCATTCACTTTAAAATTTGCCCCGCACACTAGCCTCCTCACCAACACTTTCTGTTTTTCTTAGAAAGCGGCGTTTGCATGTGTGTGCTTGCCAGTGTTCAGAAGTACCTAGCTAAAAGCAGAGACACCAATAACCTCTGTAGGGTGTCAGTAGCTTAGCTTCCTTCAAAATAGTGTTAGTACATTTTTATTTTAGCGAGTCAGTTTCATTTCAAGAACCAGTTCAAAAAAAGATTCATTGAGAGTCATTGTGCCTATGCAAATGTTCTCTTTTTATGATCTCTCTCTTTCTCTCTTTTAACTGAACTATATAGTTAAATAAAAAAAAAGTTCACCCAAAAATGCAAATTATGTAATGATTTAGAAAGTAACCAGTATAAGTGAGAAAAGGATGACAGAATTTTCATTTTTTTCTGGGTGAACAATCTCTTTATATCCTAAGAAGTGAACTGAAGCAAGACTCATAAAGCATGCGTATATATATATATATATATATATAACATGAATGGTTGATATTACTATATAGAGAGATTTAGAAATTATATGGAAAAGAACATGAGAATCAACATGAGAAAACTTTTAAGATACTTTTTGGGTAAACCTTCCCCTTATACATGGTTTTCATTTTATTGTATCTTTTGCCAGATTTATTAACAAGATCCATTCCCCTCTCTCTTTCTCTGTTTATTACATGAACTGTTGCCTGTATACTTGAGTTGTCACGACTGGCATGTGCAATACACCTAAACATATACACACACCTTCACACACACATACACACACACTCTAAGGGGGCCTCTCAAGCTTGTTGCTTATGCAGTGCACAGTTTTCCCAAACATTCACACTTGACCACAGTCCCTTGGCTTTAGCCTACAGCCCTTTAAAGAAAAAAGGAGGCAGAGCCCGGGGGGGGCAGCATTACCCAGCAGGGTCAGCTAAATGAGGGGGGGATTACGGGGGCACAGCCCAGAGGATCGCTTAAAGAGACCACACTACAGAGTCCAACATGTTTCTCTCTTTCACAAAGTGCCATAGACAGCATGCTCATCTTACCAGTCCATTCTGCCAACAATCTTCCGGTGCATCTTCTTACCGAGAGGGAATCGCTCGGTCAAATCCAGCATTAACTCAAGTTATATAATTTGCAGCGCTGATGAAAGCACATAAAGGGGCCTTTCGTAAATAAAATAAAGGCAGGCTCAGCGGTGGGAGGAGAACAGAAAGAGGCCCCCAGAGAGAAGAGTGTTTGTGAAAGAGTGCTCCATTAACTTTCAACACCCTGGCTGTCTGGTGCCCTCCACAGAGGTGTCTGGTCGCTCTCGCTCCACATTTTCCCTGTTTCTTTCTCTTTGTCTCTCTTTAGCCTCGCAGAAATGGTCGGTAGCTGCTTGATGGTTTACTGACCTGAAAAGGGGACCGAAAAAGGGACAGGAAGGTGAGAGACACTTACAGCCTCTGACACTCTCACACCCATTACAGTGTGTGTGTGTGTACGAGTCTGTAAAAAACCAGCTCGCTCTCCAATCAAGAGGATTTTCCACTTCGCACTTGGCTCCCAGAAGGGACAGGGTCAAAGCGATGGCTATTATAGATCTAGACGCAGTAAGACCTGAAGTCTTGTAATGAATTGCTGTTCTGCTAATGGAGGCTACATAGGAGTCGTTCTAAACATAATACGGGTCATCATATTGTTCTGAGCACTGGTGCACCTGTTTCTCTGTCGAAACAAGACAACATGTTGTGAACAAGTTCATACTCTGTTTCCTGCATCTAAGATTGATTGCTTACTCCGGTTCGCCTGAGTGTTACGCTCAAGAGCTATGGGGTAAACATTTGTGCTCGCACAAGTACAGACACTTATAAATATTGATGTCTCAAAACTTATGCAGAACACACTCGACTGCCATTTTTAGTGCTGAGAAAACAGCATTAGATAACATGTGCCATCAGGCGACAAGAAAACCTGCGTACTTGCTTTTACTGCCTTCTTGATTCAAGTGTTTCAATTAGGTAATTTAAGACTGAATCATGCCGCTCCACTTATCTGGTTTATTTAATAATACTACTATAAATAAAAAGATTAATAAACTGAAGCTTCGCACAAAATGCGACTATAGATTTAGTTTACAAGCTATAGGCCATGGGTCAAATTATGGCAAACACTTTAATAAATCAAATGAGATCAACACTTCAATATCGTACAATATTTCTCATAAGACCTTACATACATGCATCCTTTGGATGACATCTGCACACTGCTTGGCTTTCAGCAAACGTTTTGTGTTAAGAATCATATGAATATTTCATATATCTGTAAGATTCATGCCTGGAGGTTATTTCGCTCATTATTTATTCACTCTTTTCTGCATGAGTGTCGAAAGATCAGACACACTCATAAGGATGCCAGCGAAAAAATATAAAACCAAAAAAAAAAGAAAGAAGAAAAAACGCTCGACACCCTCAGCTGGATGATGTCATTTAAGGATCAATGCCAAAAGTCGAAATTTGTCAAAAGAAAAAATGATTTGCTTTGCCAGGATGTTTATTTAACATTTAGGGGATTTTGTTTATGTGGATTACGCTCTGTGTCACATTCAAAATCACGAGCTTATGCATAAAATTGTGAGTAAGAGCAGTAACAGAGAAATGGTGACACCAGGTCTTGAAGGGTTTCAAGTGATCTTCCTTTTAACAGCTTAAGAAATCACTGAAAGTCACTAAATAAACAATAAACGCAGTACAAGCTTATTGGCTTAAGCTAAATTTCTTAAATAAATGCACAATGTTTTTGATGTAATGATTGTAATTGCCTGAAATGAGAACTGCCTTTTTGTTTT
>JAUCNO010000795.1:8617410-8632436 GCA_032353835.1 Enteromius viviparus | reverse complement strand
CAAAAACAAACATCACATGACATGAAACGTAACCAAAATACAAGGAACAAGGAACAGACAAACGCAGGATGTTACAGCCGTGGTTGATCTCATCTTATTAATGCACTAATTAGATCTGATAACTCTGTCTCTGTTTAGTAGTGAATGTATTATGCCAGAGGAACAGAGACTACAAGGATGACCCACAGGGTTAAAGCCAGCCATTTGGTTCTTTTTTATTTTAGCGTATCATCAGCATCACAGTCTATAACAGAACTGACTAGTCTAGACAACAGATCAGAATCATCTTTTCCGGTTTCCTTTGCATTGGCTGATTATCTGCTTATCAGAAAGGTCTGATAAAGGAAATTGATTTATATCATGTATATGCTATTTGTCAGGAGACCTAGGAAATTAAGGAGTCACATGAATTCATTTAATCCTAACTGCGGTCGCTCTGGAATGGGTTTCACTGACCACACATGAGTAAATGGATGAAACTGAGTATAGACGAGCAGTGTCCTCAATGCAGACTGTGCTCTACTGATAACTCAAAGCTTACACAACCCATAATTGTACATCAAAGATCATTATATGTTATGCATGTTGTACAATGTAACATACATATACAATGTATATATGAAGAGTTTGAATGCATCTATCTACTGTATCTATCTATCTATATACAGTATGCATATACACACACACACACACACACACACACTTTTATTTACAATATAGTTATTTATTCACACAATTTGTAGGCAACATGGTTTGAGATAAAAAGTCTCTTAATGTGACTCAGGTCACTCTTTCAATATAAGTCTATTTTATAATGTATATACTATTATAATCTGCCAAATGAAAATAGTAGTGTCATGACTAAAATAAATAAATAAATAACAGCATACTTCTCTTCTGTTTTAATATTTTAATTGTCAGTATTGTGGGTTTAGAAAGGCAATAGCAATACTAGTGATGTTCACCCAACCTTGACTAATTATAAATAAAAAGATTGTGCTTTCGGGTCAGCGCTGTTTGTTCGAGTTTGCATATCTCCAGTATGGCTGCTATCCAAATAAACCACACTGGGGCTGATTTCAGCCATGCAGCCATGCCAGGACATCATAATTATATCCGTAACAAGCATCTTCAACCTTCTAACTCTCTCTAGTATTTATGCCTCTTTCTGTCTACTGTCAGGCATGAATATATATCTGCGTTTCCCCTTTAACCTTCTGTTATGGCTTTAAGTTACATTAGGAGTTGATTCACAAAGATTTCACGAGTGGTTGAATTTGTTCGACTGAGCTGGCAGTCTGTGGCCATCTCTCTCTCACTCTCTGACACACACTCATTTAATGAAAATATTACCGAGAGCAGGCTGGCCCAAACCTTACGGGGGTTTTCTGCCCTCAGCAAAACAAGAGCAGCAGATTCTAGATAGACTGCAAAAGAAAGAAGAGTGAAAGTGAAGAAAGAAGAAGAAGAGAGGAAGAGAAAACCAAGCAGAATACACTCCAACTTCTACTCTATTTTCAGCCCTCCTGTCAAAATGAATTTCACATCTTAATATGGAGAAAGTGCTTACTATCCGAAATAAAAGGATGGGGGGTGAAGGGAGGGATAATGATGAGGCAATGAGAACTCAATTAGAAGCCTCAAGCTGACAGCACTGCTGCTGCCCTGCAGGTAGAGAGAGAGAGAGAGAGAGAGAGAAAGAGAAAGAGAGAGAGATTCGCCTGCTCAAATGATTGTGCCCGCAGGGCTTGACTGGGGCTGTGCCCCTTTTACTGGGTGCATGCTCAGTTATTCCTTGAATATCTCTCTCTCTCTCTCTGCCCCTCAAGGTTTTACACTCTTTCATTCTCTCTTCTGCTCTCATTATAATAAAATATCCGGTCAATGCTGTTAACAGGTATCACCTCATGCACTAGAGTTAATGCTACGGTCCACCTCCATGTTTCATTAAACGCATGCATTATGTCGGCTCAAGGCTCCATATATCATTATATACTTTACATTTTTGGAGAAAAACAAACAAACAAACGTAACAAAGCCTTCATATCCTGAAGGATTTCTGTAAAAGCCTTAAGCTTGATGAAACAATTAAACAAAACGATGACTGTGTGTTTAGATTTCCATAGCAAATGAAAACAGCAGCAGGGAAATTTTTAAATATTCAAAAGCTGTTTTTTAAATTATTTTTCTTTAATTTATTTGTTAAATTACACCAGAGTTAGTCTTTGATGAATTCAAACAGTAGCTCATTTTTAATATAAATATAAAAAGTGACTTTATAAAACCGAGACTTATAGGTTGAGAGATTAAATATAATCCCTTGCTTTTCGATATGAGAATCTCTAAATATGACATTGCATTCATTATAATCAAATGGAAATATACAACAAATCACCCCAACGAAATTATTCAAGGACAGTTAGTAATAAAAACAAAGCAAAACAAAAAAGAAACGAAAATCCGCTTATAGCTTTTGAACACTGATCTGTACTGTAAAGTGCACAGGTTTAAATGCTTAAATATCTGATCTGTAACTTAGCTCTCTATCCTTACATGAATAATGAATAAGCCCCGTCTGTATCTCTGCATCTCTATTATCGTTACATTACACTGATGCAAAGCTCAGAAAACTTTTCAGAGAGGCAAAGTTTGGCATATGTGCTTGCGTTCTCTTCCACCAAGCCCTGTGGGGAGGCGCAGAGCGGTGCGGGAAGCGCTGGGTGCTGGGCTGATAAGACAATTGGTTAAAAGAAAAGGCCCAGAGCTACACTACTGTGAGCGTCTGTACAGCACTTTCCATGGCACAACACTGACTCATCACTAGCTCCTTGTGTGCACACGCGAAGGGCCCCAGGGAGCCTTTCGATCTGGGTGGAGATTCTAGCTGCTGCTGGGAGTCATAAAGCCCTCACTGTGGGGATGGAGCAGGCGTTTCCAACACAGGGACTGAAGAGACTTGGTCAGGCAGCCTGAGCTTGATGTGCTTTTGATGTCTTAATCAGTTTCTATATTAGGCTCGGGGCTTGTTTGGCGCCGCAGAGGTGAGGGGGGATAATATAGCTTTGGTTAGACTGAGTGTGGGCATTCCATCAGGATGAGGGGTAAAGGATGACCCATGAGATTACGTATCGATATGGAACATTATGAACACGCTTGCTGAAAAGTGAGCTGTGAACTCGTGCTGATGTGTTGTTTTCTGAGTAAAAAAACAACTACAACCCCCCACAAGTCTCCATTAGGACAGAAGTTGGTAATGAACAACATCTTTGACTGTTGTGTTCATATAGGTTCTACAGCTCCACACAATAAATCTGCCATTTGAATCATTCACTGAAAAAGTCATAAATCATAAATGTAGTTGTTCATCAAGAATCACAGACACCCGTCGCTTTTCCCCAGGCTATACAGCATCAAAACTACCCAGGAAGTCCACCAGCACAGCACAAGGGAAAGGAGTCTTCCATACAAAGCCTCCTGGCGGGTTTAGTCATCTGCGCTTCATGGTTCACAGCTTCCATAGTAAGACAGAAGCTATTAATATGTCAAAACATTCAGAACTTCTTACCACTCTGCTTACCATGGGCAGAATCTCACAAAGAGAAATAGGATGATGAAGAAGTTACATAAATCATTTTGAAATTTGGAAAAAAGTTTATCTTGATCCAGTCACAGTGTCATCTATTGGCAATTATGATTTGAGAAATGATGGCAGATGAGGGAAATTAAGACTGATTTTTTATATCTTTATAGACTTCCACCGTAAAGCATCACAAAATTGAAAATCTAAGGCTGAAAAAAAAAAAACATTGACATTTGGTGGGATATTTGAAGGATATTATTTACTACTAATAACAGTACTAACAGCATTGGTAAATCAAAGAACAGCACTGCTGCTAGTTTGTATCTAGCACTAATACATTGCTTGATCTAATAAGTGAAGGAATTTGACAGGATAGATACTTTTCAGATCATTAAAAAGAGTCACTAGAAAAACTTGCATAGGGATTTATACTTGCTACAATTCACTCCAATTAATAAACATTTCTGTATAAAGTCTCTGGAATTTCCTAATATTCTACATGCTTGCTACTGATTTCACCAAGATGGGAACGCAAACACATTTCCCTGGCCACTGAATTTCATCGACATTCATTCCACACATCATCTCACGGTCGATTTGTTGCTCCCCATATTTATCTCTTCCAAATGCATATTTATTTTTTAATTGTTATGGCTGCCGGCAACATGATGAACTAGAGTTAGCATAAACTATGAATAGGGCTCAGCATTAAACTTGAAGATTTGTGGTGGGATTTTTATGTGTGATTTACAAAGTTTTGAACTTTTAAACATTTTGATTCTTGCTGCATGCTAACTTGTGTCAGGCTATATTGGGCAAATTAACAAATGCAATATTTTATTACATTACACTATTGCATTTAACAAACTGTTGCAATTCACATTAAAATTGTTTAATGTTGTTAGAAGTTTGTTATGCTCATAAAGCCTGTGTTTATTTGATCAAATATTTTTTTGCAATTTAATTAAAAAAATATTTTAAAAGTATTCTATTTTAATATTCTTATCCTTATTTAACATACAAAAACTTTTCATGACAATATAAAACTCTTTATTATTATATTTTCTGTAATAATGTTTATGTGTCGTCCTTGCTGAATAAAAATGTTAATTTCTTAAAAAAGAAAAAGCTTACTACCCCAAACATTTAAATGGTAGTGCGATATATATATATATATATATATATATATATATATATATATATATAAAGAAACATTATTTTAATGGTAAAATGTCTTTAATGCTAAATTCTGTCTTTGTGCGAGTTTTAACAAAAAGAACTTCAAAACGATATTTTTGTTCCAAACTAGCCCTGTTTAATTTTCATATGACAAGGTCAGGAGGCTTTGAATACCTCACTCAATGCTATTCTATAGCCAATAAGTGGAAACAAATAGCTTGCTTTCTTAACCTTGTTTTGGTTTCTCTGGCAATTACAAAGGAATCTTTATATGTTGCTCCGTGACCTTTGACCGCAGTTGGTAAGAGAGACAGCTGCGGTAAACCTGATCTTATTTCCAGCCTCAGGGCATTTTTCTTTATCAACCTTCGACACGAACCAAACTTCACAATGCACATAGTTCACTCCATCACCTGAAACTTGATAAGAAATGAGGAGTCATGAAAACCTGCCTACAGGCAAGGAGTTATCCATCCATCTTACTGACAGATGTCAGTCCCAGAGTTCTTCGATCAACTGTCAGGATGCAACATCGAACAAAACCCAAGGAGACACTTTGCTCTTGTGTCCACACAAACAGATTAGGAGTAGGAAACAACGAGCAGATAAAAATAACAGAAAACTGGGACCAACCAAAAACTAGAAATTATTTGGACAAACCAACATGATCTTGTCAATTTCAGAGATACCTGTCAACCTGTGAAAGAATAAGGTGAGGCTTGCATTAGGGAATTAGACCTACGTTATGTTTCCTGTTATGAGTGCAGGTGGTCAAAAACAAGAAACAAGAAGGAAAGACTGAAAGCTATAACGTAAGTTTGAAAACAGAGCAGTTGACCCCTGGCTGCTTCTAGTTGCAATGGCATCAGCAGTGCCCATTTCTAAACAAAGATGTCTGGAGCTAAACAAGAAAGCAGGAATTCTCTCTGGAGCTTGGGGGGAAAACAACAGAGCAGCACTTTGACTGTTTTATGTTCCCCAGAGCCAAATGATATACTTTTCATTGTCCCCAAGGAACTAACTATAAGTTATTCTGTTGTGTTCTGTGTTCTGTTGACTTATTTATAGAAACGCCAAGTAATCAAATAATATTCCAGTAGTCCACTTTAGCCTTTGTTATGTGTAAAGATGAGGAAATCTATGATGCAAACAATATTAAATACAAGCCTGTGTTGAGTTTGCAAGAAAATTGATTAACATTGTTAAACAACAATCCATGCAAATCCAATTTATAGTGGATCAAAAATGCAAACCATTCCAGAAATACCACACTTTTCATTTAAAGCAGGTGTGGAAAACAAAAACTGCATTCCTAGGTTAAAGTCCAACATTTTGAATTGACAGAGTAATTTCAACACAGGTAATGTGGTTATATTAATTATTTAGTTCCACCTCTGTATATTCAAAGGTTTTTGCCTTTATTTAGATCGGATAGCAAAGAGTGACAGAAATCAGAGTGTTAGAGAGAGGGGAACATGTTCGGACAAATTAAGACTTGGGATGCTCTGAGCATAATTCTTATATAAGTTGTTAAGGCCGCCTAATATAAGGTGACCAAATTCAAGCAACGGAATTGGAAACATATTATTAGTTCAATTGAAAATGGTGCATGTATGCTGTGAATGACTGCGCCAACTGCTGTAGATGGGCCAGCGGCAAACAGCTGTTGTACAAGCTTGCTGGACTGTCCACATGGTGGGTTTCCCAGTGTCCTAGAACATGCTGAAACACACTTTCACTGCTGACCACAATAAAGCCATAAAACAAACACACTTACACACGGCCAGAAGGTGCATACCCAAAAACACACATACCCCCAAACACCTGACCTGGAAAACATAGGACAGCTAACCCAAGGTGACCCAAGGAAACGCTGGGGTAGGCCCAATTAATTGGACTTTTTGCTCAGGCCCCGTCTCCCCCAATTGTACAAATCCGCTGGACACATGATTAATGTGTACACTGGTGAAGGGAAAATATTTTTAACCCCATTAAAGTCAACCAAGGGTAAAGCGGGTGTATGCTTATGCTGGCACTATTTCAAACTACCCTATTAGCTGGTCTGCGAGTGCGCAAGGGTGAATGTACAGTATGTGTGTGCTTTAATTTGTGTGTGTATCTGAATGGGTATGACTGTGTGTGTTAGTGTGGGGTGGAGGGATATAGGGTATCTTGGATAAACAGTCTGTGTAAGGACATTATTTTTTAAATCCTGCTTACTGGAGGCTTAAAGGTAACACTGAACGGCATTAAAGTGAAGTGGTATTACTGCTATTGTGCAAACGGTTCAAAAGTTCACATCCAGGTCTTGCTCACTGAACCCTGGTGGTCAATGAAAATAGTGCCGTCTAGATTAGTCCAATGACCTTCTTTTTGCCTAATGTTCATGCCTAGGTGCTGGGTTTTGAACGCTTAGAGCAGCAGGATTACTCTGCTGAAGTTTATGCAATGCTGTGAGCTGACCTAGCTACTGAAGTCAGAGAGAGCAGTGACACTATCAGCACACAAACGTGAAACATTAATATTCTTTAAACACTCATCCTACGTGCAAAATGTACAAGTGATCTAGATTTGAGATGAATCAGTTACTGATTTTGCTTGTGTTTAAAACGCCCCAACCAGAACGCAGAGTTATATTTGAAAACAAATTTAGGTCGAGGGCTCATGTCTTCAGGGACCCTGCATCTGAAAAGCCAATATGCCATGCGAAACAGATGTCGGATCAAAATTCTGGATCCACAAACAATGGAGTGAAGCAAAGACATGGTGGCAGTTGCTCAGGGACTTGTCTACTACAATGGCATTTTATTTAACAAATGATTATATAAATGTTTCGGATCAAGAGTCGACATACCAAATAGACCTTGCATTTCTGCAAAATCCTTTAAAAACAAAACTATGTTGATTATTAGTATTATTACTTCAGGGACTCAGGGAAGACTCTTACTCTCTATCTACAATTTTTTTTGAGTTAGTAAACAAAATGTTTATACATTTTTACTAAGCAGGGCAGGTGAAAGCCACACATAATTTGGTCACACTTTATATTAGGTGGCCTTAACTGCTACTTATTTACGTAAAAAATAAGTACAGTGTTATTAAATGTTACTTAGGGTCAAATTGTATTGCAAAACACTTTTGCAGCTATTAAGATGGGATGCGGGTACAGTTAGAAACATGTTTGGTGGTATAGGCAGATTAAAGGGTGGGTTAAGGTGTAAGGGATGGGGCCGTGTAATTACAGATGCAATAACATACCGTATAGGTATTTAAAAAAATATAAGTACAATGTAAAAGCATGTATGTACACTATAAGTGCATTGCATGAAATAATTTATTTAAATGTAAGTGCGTAGTAGTTATGGCCACCTAATATAAAATGTGACCTATAATTTTAGTTGAAACAACTCGCTGACAGCTAATCTTCTCATTCAAATATGTCTTCTCTCATGTATACAGCAGCACGTCAAAATACTAAATGCAATATTCATAAAATTCACAGATGACCTACTGTTTTCCATCAACATTCTGAAGGATGCATCCAAGTATACTATCCCTTAAACAATGCACAATAAGTTGTGAAATTTTAAATTCTGTAAAACCAAACTAGTTAACTTGGGGTTTTGCATTTTAGAAAACCAAGTGCATTTAAATCAAAGTAACTATCAAAGAGACCATCACTGCTCTGCCATGCACATATTCATTGCGTCTCAAATAAGAAAATGTAACATATATAACATTAATATACTGTGGCATATTCTTGACCTAACCAGGGGCTTTACTATTCATTGGAATTGTAACCCCTAAATCTCCAACATACAGTAACTGAAACGTAACTTACTGTAAACATTAAACAGTACATCTCCTATATTAATCTTTTAACAAACGTTTTGATGCAGTCTGAAGCTGGGAATAAGAAATTCACATTTTTCTATTAGGTGTAATGCAGTTTCAGTCATATTTGAGTGAGATGAACTTGTTTAATTCAGTCGCACACTAAAGACGTTTTTCATAAAATACAGTACAAATTTTTCTCCTGAAACCAAGTAAGCAGAAGCCAAACAAGGCCCATGAATGACCCCTATGTGCTCAGAAAACCACTCATGTGCATGTTTCTTAAAAAGGAGATAACAGGGAACGAGCAAAAATATCTTTTCCAAGTGCCTCACCCAACCAAAATTTCAGTTCTATTATTTTTAACATGGAGCAACTAATGTAACTCAAATTCCGTAACTCCAAAGGGCCAAAAAGCCTTATGCTTTCTATGTGTGGCAGATTCTTGAGAGAGGGTTTTCAGACACTGTGTTTGGCACGTTTGCATGCGCATTTTCAGAAGTCATTCCCTTCGCTACTTGTGATTTTGCTCATAATCTTAATTGGATAGATGACACTGTTTTGTGCAACAGTGCTCGAAATGTTACTTTTGGCAGAGTCAAAGCTCTGATTTACATTCCTTACACAATCAAAGTACAAGATGAGGTAATGAGAGAGGGCGAAAGCAAAACAAAATGAGGGATGGAGAAAAGGAAATGACTGAACTTTCTGTATAGCGCTTTGTAATTGTCACCATAACACGTGTGGTAATTTGTTTGGTTTCCTTTGTAAGCGGAGAGGGCTGCTCACTCATGCTTTGGATTTGTGTCGGCTGCTGAAAGCAGAACATGCATAAATAAGGTGCCTCAGCAACTTCACTTATGAGCTAAACTAATGTCATTCCAAAGAGAGTAGGAAACAGTTCTCAAAGACCCTCAGCCATAACCGCACTCCCTGAAGACATATTTCTACACACTGGCTGATTCTCAGTTTCTGTACTTGCATGCAGGGCATTTTGGCTATTGAAAAACAGCCCTTTAACGGTATTTTGTGTGCGCCAAAGCAGAGATGTAGAAGGTGCTATGAGTGATGTTTGAATGCTGAGGGAATAAAAGATCTTTTATTGTGCTACTGAGATTAATAGAGTGTGGAATATAAAACAAAATTGGAAACAATTATTTTAAGTATTAGTTTCAATGTAATATGAGATATCTGTGGGTGTTGGTATGTATTTATTTGTAGTCCATCTACTTTCCCTTATAGAAAAAGCTACACATTCTAAAAGTGCAACAATGAACAAAAAACACTTTTTTTTTGCTAAAGTATTTAAGTTTATTGTCAAATTGCATGACAAATAATCAACATTTAATATAAGTGAAAAATTTATTAAATTTCAAACATAAAAAAAAAGCTAAATCTTGTGTATGAAACTCTGTAAAAGATGCTAGTTGTGTGTGCATGTTTATGTGGTTAATGAGGAAACACATTTGCATAATGACATGTGTATGACATAGGCATTACAACATTAAGGGGATTTACACTTGCTTTGAAATTTTGGTTCTTACAAAGATACTAAAACCAACATTCCGGACTTGTTTTGAGTTATTTTATTTATTTATTTATTTTTTTTCTGGCTCAAATACACAGCCAGTTGTTGTGTATGCAGGATTATTTCCAGAGAGTGTGTGGTCAGTCACATCACGTAATTAACCATGAGGATTAAATAAGTTCACACACACACACACACACACACACACACACACACACACACACACACACACACACACACACACACACACACACACACAAAGGGCTTTAAAAGCAGATTAAGAAGAGCAGGGTTAAAGGTCAGCAAGTTCAAAAGGCCTGATGAACACAGTGGTCTATGCAAGCACCTTAAAGGTGAGTATGCATGCTGATTTCATTGTTTCCCATTAATATTTACAACTATTTTCCATGCAATCTTTGAGTTGGTCATTCATTATGTTGACCAGCCAAAACATTGCTACACCACTGACAATAAACAATGGACCAAGAAGGTTTCTGTTGGTCAGCACATCAAATCCACGTGACCAACTCAAACCCATTGCAAAGTCCTTTAGAAGGCCAGATTGCTTTCTGTTCACAGAAGCATGTTTTCAAAGAAACATTTACAACAAAAGTGATTACTATATAATAACGATTTGAATAATAACATCACTTTTTTTGCGCCAACAATAGGATGTTTGTCTCCCAAATGAAATGGCGCATAGAAAAGTGAAGAGAACGAAAGCTATCAGTCCCACCAGCTGCACCCAAACCCTGGCATGATGGGAGAAGAAGTCACTCACCCGGCACAGGGCAACCCTTGGGGGCAGAGTAGACATGTCCATCAAAAGAAGACACCCCCCCTCCACCCTGTCCGACCTCTCCCGCAGATGCACCTGGAGCATCTCCCCAAATCCCCGTCTGCCCCCTCCATCCATCTCTCATGCAGCCCGAGAGCTAACCCAGATGTGAGCCTCGCGGGGCGGATCAGGGCCCGGGAACGTGTGCACTCTGTTGTGACTAGTACCAGATGTGCTCCATTGACCCAAAACACCCAGCCAGTAGACATGCCACATAGGCATCACACAGACCCACCACACAATCAGCGACACACCTGTTTTCATTCACACTCCGGCCTGGGAGCCCTGCACGGCCGTCAGCACTCACCACATGTCTGTTTTCTCTTTCTTTCTCCGTTTTTTGCCCCCTCCCACTCCCTTTATTTTTTCTATCTGTCAAACTCATCTCCAAAGTGTTTACTCTAGGGGCTAATAAGAAACCCGAACAGATTTATTCATTAGAACACGGCGGCTAATGATATGAAAAGAAATAATAATTGAGTTTTCCATCCAAACACTGAGAGTCAATTTCAGGACGTGGAAAGAAGATACGGGACAGAAGAGGTCTGTTTGATTTGAGGGCTTGTTTCATGTTACTGATTCTAAATTAGCGTAAGTAAATACACCTGCGTGACCCCAGAGCCCCGCAAAGGTCAAAGTCATTCAAACATTTAAAGAATGGTAATTAAATTACCCTTGGTGCTGAATAACTTTAATTTGGTAGCATTGCAAATTGTTTCCAGCCTTTTCCCCCCAACAAGTGGCTCCTTCAGCCTCCTGGTTTAATATTTTATCAGCTTAGACTTGTAGCTACAAACAAGTGCTCGTTCTCAGAACCGTAAGTAATCAAAGACAATTCACCTCAATTAAATGCGCTCCAAGTCGCAGTGCGGTTTACTTTGCGAAAGGGTAAAACAGGAGAAGGGGGGTGTGTGTGTTCAGATGCGTTTCAGGGCGATTATGCTCAAGCGTGAAACTGTACAAAACTAAAAATGGAATACAAGATGAAGAAGTGCTTCAGGCCAATCAAACCGCTGAACTTGCCGCTATCATGAGTTATAGACTGAAATAAAGTTGTCTCTGAGTGGTATTAAAATATGGTTGGGGACTTGGGGGTCCTATTTCAGTGGCTTGCAGTCAAGCTCTGGGCCCAGGTGGGCCTACTTATGAGATCTTTACTGAGGTCCTAGCGAAGTGCTGCCACTGGAGCACAATAACTCTTAATTCTGAGGCCTGGCTGAGATCCAGCAGCTCTACTACCTGAGTCTGTTTGAAGAACGACATGTTTGGCCGGGTATTTAGCCATGCTGTTTGAGCTCTAACGCCCCGAGCACAGAACATGGCAGCCTGGCAAAGCAATTCAGCCCTTCTCTATGATGAAATTATTCACTTCACCAGTTGATAGGATTGGCAATCACATTATCCACAAACCCTTTGACCTGTACGGTAAACGAGTTCTTTAAAAATGTCCTTTTCTGTTCCCTTGATAAACTACACAAGTTTGCCTGCTAACGCTCATGAAACTACAATCACACAAACTTATATTATCCTGAAAAATATACAGTGTGACTTGATGAAAATTCGTTTAAAACAGCCAAAAGGACAGATCTGTCTAAACCGGACAACCATCCTTTTATAACCACTGTCAACATGCACACACACACACACACAAACTGACACACAAAATGTGTGGCTACATAATATGGTCATCACTGTTTTTTCTCCTTACATTTCAGAGGGCATGAGGGCTGAGGGGTGTTGCTCTGGCTTTGATTTTGCTCCATACTGGAACATTTTTTTATGTTGCATTAAAAATTAATAACGATTAACCCAGTTGAAGTTCTGCACAGGCTGAGTTCAAAGAGCTGTGAGCCCAGAGCAGGCTCGCTCGGTTAAACTCCATCTGGGGTTATTGCACTGCAGCGCAATACATACGCCGCTCTATTCCGACAAACTGGGCTGAAAACATGTGGCGTGGTAGAAATTTGCTAATTTCCAAGTGCTATTCTTTCAGAGCATTCTATTTAGCACTTCCCTCCTATCTCTCTCTTTCTCTCTCTCTCTCTATTCACCTGAATCTGACCTCTTGATCAACTGCGAGCATTCTGTAAGATGGCATGTTCAGCCCAAGACTGGACACCTCAGAGATCAAAAGCAATCTCCTCTGAGCTGCAATTACCCAGACCTAAAATCCCTCCAAGCCCTTTCACTCTTTCTCTTTATTTCTTTCTCGACCCCCCCTAAAACCCCCCCACCCCCACCGAAGCGGGTGTCTTACACACATTTGGCCCCAACAAAAAAAGTCTTTGTTTACATGGAGTGACCATGAGGAGTTTGAAAGCAGCCAAACGCTGTCAGAAGACGTGCATGTTCTGCTGAGCTCGGAGTGCTTGCATGTGTGGGTGTGTTAACATATGATCCCATGACCCACTTGCTGCGATTTCACCACTAAAGGCATGTTAAATCCTCCGAACAAGGCTCTGTGCGTGTGAGAATGTTTATGCATTATGGTGGATGTGTTTTTTGAATATCAAAGACACACATGACGAATAGTCTGCGAAGTGAAGCGTAACTATATGCTTTATTTGTGCAATAAATGAAAAGAAAGAAATACAAATCCCCTCTGGGAATATTCCTACTACTTGGGATCAACACTTCTATATGGCTCTTGTTTTCTTGGCTTGGTACGACATGATGGACTTATATCATCTGCATACAATGTAGCTTGTGTTTTTGGGTCCCATTATGGTTTGACATGGACTTTTATGTTTCTGCATTGTTTGTTGTTCTGGAATCAGGCAAAATGAAAACACATGAGGTGCGGCTTGATTTATTCGTGCTCCGGCAGTTCACTGCGTCTGACAATGCCTGTAATCTCTGCCAAACCATTCCACAACACTCATAATCAGCCGTCATCTCTTCCTTCTTTCATATCCCCTGCCTGACCCCGGCCCAGGAACTCACTTCATAGAACTCTCATTGTCTTCAAGCAAAGAGCATCCGTGTCCCAGGAGCGTCAGCCTTCGAAGCAAATGGCAAAAAAACCATGAGGCTTAATACCCAGTCTACAGTCAGGGAAGGGCCTTGAGCAGACAGGCTGGAGAAAGCAAGAGAGAGGAGGGGGGGTTGATTCCTGGCATCTCCCCCCCTCCTAGACTGCATGACTGCTGCATGGTGGAAAGGAGAGGTCACGCTGTCTGCACTCGGTCTTCAGTGATGCATCCACACAAATATGGCCTCACTGTTAGCCATTATGTACCTATTAGAGCTGATTATCTCCTGATAGCTCCAGAGTCTGTTGGTTTCCCTGCGCTTGACGTGAGTGAGGGGCTTTGTTTAACCTCAGTGGAACATATCCACTGACCCCGTAGATGACAGGACAGAGAAATTGTGGAGAATGCTTGCAATGGGCATCTACAGGCTAATCAGAGTACAGTAGAAAAAGTCTATTTTAGTCTGCTTCTCTTGGTTAATTGTGATATCAGGTTCAGTGACAGGGTTTGAGGCAAAGAAAGTTAAAATGTAATGACTTAAATGTCATGGAGTGTATTCATCAAGACAACACGTTATTTTGATAGTCAACTTAAGACCTTATTAAGTACGTAGCTTTGCAACTACATGTCAACTAGCAGTGAGTAGATTGTTAGTAGACTGCCTGCTAAATAACTTAACACTTTATTTTGATGGGTCCACAACATACCACATACTTTGAAAAACATTGCAAGTGTATGTCAATTTTTCTACTAACCCTAAACCTACCCCAACAGTCTACTCTGAGAATTAGACATGTAGTTGCAAATTAATGAGAATTAGTTGAAATGCACAGTAGTTGACATAGTTACAAAGTTACTTAGTCGAATGTCTAAAGGGGGTCGCACACCGGACGAGAAGCGCAGCGCATGTCTTTAAAATTCAAACACATTGTTTTCTATGGGTGTACCCACACCGGCGGCGCAATTCGGCGTCTGTCCGCGGCGCCCAGCTACGACTCAAGACGCTGTTCAAATTCCAGCCGCGCCACAGAGCGCCGCCTGCATTGTTATATATTAAATAACATCATATTTGTTTCAAATCGTTGTTAATTATAC
>JAUCNO010000795.1:8579066-8595201 GCA_032353835.1 Enteromius viviparus | reverse complement strand
GGGGGACCTCAAAAAGTGACAAACCCATCTGAGAGTAACTCTAGCTAACATAGCATTAAAATAATGTTTCACAGTTAAGTGTGTAATTCGTCAAATTAGTCTAATAATATCCAGAAGACTGTATGATCAGGTTGTTAAAATAAACAAAAAAAAAAAACCTCACCAACAACATATCTGCTCTGACCAAAAGCCACTGAACAAATAATCATGTCCTGGATGGGTTTGTCACTTTTTGAGGTCCCCCTGAAACATTTCCGTTCTGGTCCATGCTGTTTGCAGTGTGTTTCTGTGTTTGCAGTGCGTTCGTGTATTTGAAGCATGTTAATGTGTTTTGTCACATTGTGAGAATGTGCAGTTTGCAAGTGTTTTTTTCTGTTTGTATGTGGTTTTTTTTCTGTTTGCATGTGTTTTCTTCTGTTTGCAAGTGTTTTCTTAAGCTACAGCGCGTTGAGCTGTCTCGACCATCGTACAATAGGCCAGTTATATGCATGTGAAATAGATATGGAAATAAGCCAGTATATACTGGAAATATGTTCCACCTACATCTACCTACATTTTTGAAAAACTCCAAAAAACACACCTTTTGATACAATTCCCAGCATTTTCTCACAAAAATTAACACTAGAGGCATTAAACTTTGGTAACAATATTTTACGGTTACACCTATTAGTTGCTTATTAGCATGCATATTACTAGAATATTAGCCATTTACTAGTGCTAATTAAGCACATATCTAATCCTTCCCAATATATAAACTTTACAACTATTAATAACTAGTAAATTAAGAATTTATTGAAGAAACAGTTGTAGTTAGTTATAGTTTGACATCCGTATAACATAAGCAGCTCTGTATGTATGGCTTTTACTGACATAGTATACATGTTAAATGGCGCACCTGGTACAGAATTACACTGGAAAAAAGTCCAGTAAAAAAAGTTCAAAATCTTTAATGCTTACTATAGCAAATGAATTTTATTTCCCATTTCATGGGCATTAACTAAATTTAGGTTAGAGTTTAATGTAGCTTCCACATCATTTTTCAAACACAAGAATGCATTTACCTGTCAGCGCTATTTACAATTACTTAATAAAGTACTTGATAATAATGAACCAAAAACAATGCCAATTTTACAGAAATGTTAAAACTGCTACGTTTCAATATACTGTGACTGGGTTGAAATAAAAAATATACTGACTTATAATGTCACTTTTTGAAAATTCAATTAAATGACTTACTCATCCACCACAATGAGATGTGCTACAGTACATGCAATGATAACTGCACCAAAGTCCTAGCTTCTCTTTTAATGTAATTCCCCTCTCCACAGTTTAAGACCAGCTATGAAAGGAGGCATGATTATTCCAATCATGGCCACCAAGGGCTTCTCAATGCTCACTGTATTCAGTGTTTTCCCTAAACAGGCATTAGGGTCTAATTCTGCCCGCCCATGGAAGAGCAGGCGCTAAAGCCCATGTCAATTGGCAGACTCCCTGTGGGACAAGAGAGAGAGAGAGGCTTCCCTACCATGCAGCGCACCCACCACCCCACCCTCCGCACCAGGCCTGTAATCACAGATTAGGGGGCGGATCAAAGGCTGGATTAAATTTGGGCCACTGGGCAAAGGCGGAGATTATGGCATGGTGGCACATCGTTCTTTTTGTCAGAGCGTGCATGTGTCTCTCAGACACATATGTGTGTGCGCACGTGTGTTTATGAGTTATCCGGTTAACCATCCAAAGTCCAAACAAAGTTGCTCAGTTTTTCTCAACACTGGTTTCCTCAAACCTCTAGGGTGAGATTACGGAGAAAAAGAGGAGCATAACCTCCAATTTCCACCCCCAGAGCTTCACATGACAGCACAGCCCTGCCATCCTAGCTAAAGGTAGGAGGCGAGGTGCACTGAATAGCGATGGCCAACCAATTTCTCCCCTATTGTGGCAGAGCAGTGACTTTTAGCTGCGTGTAATCCTAGCCCCCTCACCCCCTTGCCTCCTAAAGGGGCTCATCACAAACAATTAAATCAACCATGAATTTCATATCGTTCACTAGAGCCTTTCAACCTTCTTCTTTTTCCTCCTCCTTTTCTCTTTTAATTCAAACTTGTTAATCAGCCTTTAGAAGCCTATTAAGTAGATTGTAACGCTCTCAATTGGATAATTTGCCTTTGTTGGGCTCTGGGTGATCCTTCTGATACAGTTTGCAAGCAGTAATTGGCCTAACATTCCAAACAAACAGCAATGAAGAGAGACTTTAAATTTGTCAGTTAGCACTAATGTGCATGTTCCTATTTTATATTTTTATTTATTATTTTACTCTTTACATTACATGGACAGTGGCAAGATAACAGGAAATAAAGAGAAAACAAAGGGACAGGATTTAATGTGGATATGAACTTGAGTTACCCGAATGCCACAGCATATAATTCAGTGGAATCCTATGGAAAAAGTGATTTTTTTATCGATTTTACAGTCTGTGCTATATTTTTCAATGTTGTTCTGATAATTTGTGCCAATTAAATGAATACAGTTGGTTGATTCAGTGCCAAGACTGTGCAGCAGTGGGTGGATAAGAAATAAAAATCTAATTCACCCCGTCTATGACATCTTGCTCTCGGCTCCTGTTCTCAAAGCCGTAGAGCTGCTAAGAGAATATATAGCGCAAGGTGTCTGTCGCTCTCCGTCTGTCTATCTGTCTGTCTTTTTTTTTCTCTCTCAAAGACCCTCTTGTCACCCAGGGCTCCAACTGAACAGTGGGAGTGCACAGCCCAGCAAAAGGGCAACCATTTATCACAGTCGCCCCAAATGAAAGGACCCAAACGTCTCTCTTTCGGCTTTCCCCCTTCCCTCTTTCTTCTGCTCCCTCTTTTCCCTTTTCCTCTTTCAACATCCCGTCTTTCCCCTTTTGTCTGACCATAACAGTCTGGCTGGCGAAGAGGAGGGAAAGAAAAAAAAAGGGCCGTTAGCTCGCTCAGCCCGGCTGCAGTTTGGCCAGCTCTCTCACGCTGTGGATCAAGCGGCCCTTTGTGTGTGTGGGGGAGATTTGTCAGGCGACGGTGGCAGAAGTCAAGACCTAGAGGGTGAAAGGCCCTGACCCCAGGAGTGCCTGGCCCCCAAGCTTCTGCTATAATAGAAAGGGGCCTGGAGAATGGCCGCCTGTCCAGTGCCCAAACACCACAAAGCGGCTCATCTGCATACTTCAGGTAGGGCACTTTTATTGGAACTGACAGGGGTGTGACAGCCTCAATGGTGACAGAGTATGTGTGTGTGTGTGTGTGTGTGTGTGGGAGGGTGGTGGCTAAAAGCAGCTTTTCCTTTGCTGGGCTTGAAGGAAACCAATAACAGCTAATCTCTCCCGGCATAATAAACAAAACAGTAAACAATGCCATTGTTTACACATCCAACAGGCAGTGCAGTTACTAGCCTTTTGTGACCGCTCAACGGCAGAATGAAGTGTCGGGGCAGAGGCCATCAGAGGAAGAGAGAGAGGCAGTGTGAGACAAATAGAGAGAACTGTGACAACTGACATGCTGGCCTGCCTGTTAGTTCTCACCCCGTTTTGTTCCCTTTTCATCCTCTCCTAAAAGACGACAGAGAAACGCATTCCTCCGGCGAACTGTTTGTTTGCTTGTTCCCACCTTTCCTGGGTCAGGGAGAGACAGTAATGTTAGCCTCTCTCATGGACGTTAGTCTGAGGTGGCAACTCTGCACTATTTATTTGCATTTGCTGTCTGCGTAGTTTTAGTGCCGGATTTAGGGGAGGAATTATGCAAATCATTTAATGGCACAAATTAGCTCACGGATCACAAACATGCATGCGAGTTTACAATGTTACGTGGTGATTCTAAACATCCGTTATGGCAGATACAGCAGACTATCACAATGTGACATACTTTGTACCAGCATTTTACAGCATCATACCGCCAGTCTACAGTAGGTAACCAAATTGGCTTTCTGTTCCTTTTTAAAAATATTAAATGTGCGCTCAACTGCACCATGCTTATATGCCAAATTATAATGCTCTTCTTCTTTGTTTAATACCCACTTAATGAATTACTGATCATATGATCAATAAAAAATGTACACAAATTATTATATTTCACTGCATACCATTTTTCATTCACGATCATAGCGCAACGATAATAGTGCAAGGCAAACAAATTCATAATTCAAATATTTTTAAAGTGGTTTTTGTACCAAAGTCCAATGTGCATTTCTGTTTAAAGAAAAATAACATATTGCTTTTTCGTAAGTGGCTCAGGACTTTTCAAATCCATAAATTATTTAACATAATAAAGTGCAATATCAATAATGACACTGGACAGTGCATTGTCACTTTTGCAACTTGACTGTCCACAGATCCATCATAATGAATGAATTATTAGCACTGGTACTTCATTGCATGGAAATTATTATGTGGTTATTGTTGTTGTACATTTGGATACTTAGTACAGTATCTGGTATACATTATTTTGTCAATAGTTTTTCCAAGTTAGGTTAAACTAGAATACACCACGTTTTTGAACAAACTTTCTTTTTTTAAGGAGTATTCTTACACATTCTGTTTGGAGAAAAGAAATAAAAAGAGACCCCTTTGTAGTTATATGCTGTCCGTATGATATTGTTATAACCTTGATGTGTAACAAATTGAGTCCTGCAATCCTTGAGACATCACCTTGCCTAATCTGCACAATCAAAAGCCATCAAATAATCATGTAATCAGTGAACAGGCCTGTTGGCACAGATGCAGCAGCATTGGATGCATTCTGGGCCTGACTGACATGATTATAAAGACTATGGGAGTAAAGCAGTTGTCATTGGAAGCAGATGGAGCATTTTAAAGAGACAGAGGGAAGATCTTTCAGCATAGCGACCTTGTACGATATCTGGAAGCATTTATGATCCACAGAGGCTTCTTATTGTCAAAAGAAAAAAAGGAAGGGAGGAAAAGAGAGGAACAAGGAGGGGAAATGTTGAATCATTTCAATGCTGAGGACACTCAGACATTAAAGGGCACTGCAGACCTTACAGGGCTGTTACCCATCTCGAGAATAAAAGAGTGGACAAAATCCATAACGTCCATGATTAAAACACAGAGTTTCCTTTTCGGATCCAAACTAACATGATTTGTCTTTGGAACTTAAAAGGAGCATCTTGAAGAACTATGCTGGCTGCTCTTTTTCATAAAATGGCAGGGAACTGAGGCCTCAAGCCTCAGAAATTGTGCAAAACACCACAACAGTGACCCATATTATTTGTCTTTAAAATGTATGATAGTTTTATTTAATGCATTATTAATCCTCTTTATGTCTAAAAGAGTTATGTCAAAACCCTTAAACTGAATTATCAATCCTGTTCCTAAAACTATTTTTTATTTCAAAATAAATAAATAAATAATAATAAATAATGTTTGAGCTAGAAGTCCTGTCTACATACTCGAACAGAAATAGAAATAGAAAATAATATAATGAAAAGTGTAAGTAAAACATAGACCTACAGTACAGGTTTGAAATGATATATGTGGTTTCGTAAATGATAACAGATTTTCGGATAAATTACTACTTTGACAAATATTGCAGAAACTCTAGAGGATACAGAGAGAGAGAGAGAGAGAGAGAGAGAGAGCAAAACAAAGAGAAAGAGGGAGTGAGACAACATCTATGGTGTTGTATACAAAAAGTGTCAGACACTTGACTGTGTGTCTCCTGCTCTCGTTTGGGTTATGGAGCGGAAGCATCCAGGCAGAGAAAGAGGCAGGGCGGCGCTTTTATCCTCTGCGTTTGGAGGCAAGAGTTTTTGTGTGTATGCATGAGTATGAACAGGAAGATGAATGGTCTGGAAGATAAATGCATGTGGGTTACTCTGCAGTGGCCTCCCGCTCCATGTAGCCCACTACCATGACATCAGAACAGAAGGGGCAAACATCCCCTCTTTGTGGAGGGGCTAATTTAATTTGTACCTTCCAATGAGGGGTAAATATGTTTGAACTGTCTGAGTGAGCACTGTGTACCCGACTCCCGTTCTCACGGGAAACTGGCGCGCGTCAGGATATTGTGTGGCGTGGCACTGCTAGTTCAGTTCAAAAAAGCTAATTTGATTATTTCCTTTTTTCATTCTCTCTTGCTCGCCATTCCGCTCTCTCTCTATCTCCATCTGTTCCTTTCTTCGGATCTCAGTGTCTCTTTCCTGGCGTACATACACAAACACTGACATAGACACACAAACACACACCAACTCTTGACATTCCCCTGGGATGACCCCAGTGACCTTTTTCATGTCTGTTCGGAATCTGACGTCAAAGGTCTCGTTGCTAGGAATGAGGGCTTGTTTAGTAACAAATATGACCTCTCTCACTTTTTCTAGTCTCTGCGGCAATCGTATATATAAATTCTTCCTGTTTTAGCCGCTGCATACATAAATGAACTCAATGAGTCAATGAAAGGTTATAAGGACAGGAGGTCCATTATCAATATCTTTAAGTCCAGAGGGTTTGATAAGCGCATATCTTTCAGGGATGCAGGGTGTCAGGGTCACACCTAGCATTCGGTGACCCTGCAGCATCCAGGGCTGACCTCTGGGCTTGGGCTGACCTCTGTGGACCCAGCTGATTCTGATTACTCCTCTGGGATCCTGGACCAGCAGCACCAAGCTCTAAGTTTGACATCCCATGCAGAGGAACACTATAAATATACAGAGTAATAGCAACGATACAGCTTCCTCCTGACAGAGGTATGCTGGACAAAATGGAGAGTTCAGCACATTGTCCATCTGCCATCTGTTCCAGACAGTGACCTTTTAATGCATGCCTGATCTATATTTAATTAAAAGACCAGATTGTATCTCCTTTTTGATGAAGAGCGGCCCCAAAAATAATTTGGATGATTACAACGTTCAGATTTTTTATATATTTCTTATATATTTTTGTATATGTAGCGATTTTAATTCAAGGTGCAGTTATTTTTAAAAAATAGTGAATAAACACACTGTTCAAGCAAATTATTTGATGAAAGGGCCTCTATTATAGATTTTTGAAAATGACCTTTCATGCAGTCTGTAACACAGCTCAAAGTGAATAAAAATTATTCTAAATCATTGAAATTTGTAATTTTTAAAACAAATCCCAGGCCGTTTCATGTTCACGTCAACATGAAACATTAGCATATTGCCTGCCCACTTGTTGGTCTTTTTACATTGGTCTGAATAAAAATGCTTATCTATTCTTTGCCAATAGGAGCGTTACAATCTCACAAACACTGCTTTACATGAAATCGACCGATCACCATAGACTTAGTGTCAGGCAAAGGAGGGGTTTGTATAAATGAATCGTTGAATGAATCATTTTCCTAGCTAAAAGTTTTACGTTATAAAAAAGCTCCTGTTATGTTCCCATTAAGTTAAACATTTTTTAAACTGTCCAGTTTTTAGACGTTGTATTAACATTCTTGTCTGGTTATAAGAAAGTTATTCAAAACGTTTTTAGAACGTTCCATTTGAACATTTTGAAAACGTTCCACTAACAACAATGATAATGTATTTTATCCTAACATTTTTAAAACATTTATCAATTGCAGATAACGTTCAGGAAACATTCTACTAACGTTATGCAAGGATGTTTTTGATAACATTGAGAAAACCTTGAGGGAACATTAGCCAAAGTTACAAGAACATTCCCCGCTAGCTGGGAAATGCATATAAAGAGACAATTTTATTGATTTTAGACCTTGCATGCATGTCAAACTGTTGTTGTGGACTCTCAAAACCAAAATATAAACCTTTAATTCAACTATAACTTAAGAAGACCTGATTTCTAACTTACCTACATTAACAAAAAAATATAAATAAACAAAAATTTATCATTTTAAAACATTTTATTGTGTAATGCAAACGTGTCCAAAATTACCCAGACTTAAGCACCCAAAAGTGCCCAGATGCCTATTGGGGCTCACTGTCCAAAGTACTTTTGTAAACATTTAACTTACATAAAGTACAGCACTGATCAACACAAAGGATGATGTTCCATTTGCCATGCTCAAGTTGAAGATTATTGTAGCATGCGAGTTCTCTAAAGCGATTCCTCCCTCTCTTGCTCTCTCTCTACACTGACCCAGTGTCTGACCAGTCTGGTACTCTGACCTGCAGCTGTGTTTACAGTCAACACAGCACCATGTTAGGACAGCTGGGAGAACAAGAGAGGCAGCCACCATGCAGCCCAGCACTCACCAGATTACACACACAAATGACGACAAAGTAAGAAACGTACAAACAGGACGTATGAGAGAATAACTTCACAGATGCACATTTCAAATTGAATGCATAATTGCCAACACATTTGGCACTAAAACCAAAAAATATTAAATCAACTTTACAGCCCTCAACCGAAGTTTCCTGCGACACCATGTTTGATTGAGTAAACAAGGAAGCATTTCTAGATCCATTGACGTGTTCTAGTATCATTGTATAATTTTTGACTATCACCTCTGTACATGAGACTGTGTGACTTTGTGTGTGTATAGGACATACACAAGGCCAAAACAACATCCGTCTATACCATTGTCAGAGACACCAAGGAGAATAACAGCCTTAGAGACCCTCTCTTTCCCTCTGATGCATCAAGTTTCACACACACAAACACAAATAGTCTCTCGGTTCATCTTGTTCTCTCAGCCACCCCGGTGGTATCCTTCATGGGAGCCTGCAAACCCCGGCATATTTGTGGGCAGCCTCCTAGTGTGAAGCCTTTATTTAGGTGCATGGAAACTTTACTTATCTTAGGAGACAGATTTGTCTGATATCATCTCGCAAAGTACACTAATTTTATTTTCCATCTCCTGACATCTTAATACTTAATTAAAAGTAGCCTATGTGAACTCTACTTGCTCATACGGTGCTACATGCTACATGCATACTTACGGTGCATCAAAATGCAACACAACAGAGAAAGTAGCAGACCTCTTTTTGGGTTAACATTGGAAGGAGTCAGTCAGTGCAGACCACAATACTGATGGAGGTATTGACAGTTCCTCATTGTTATTGACACAGCCAGCATACGTCAAGGGCGTTAACATAAGTGACTATTGACATCCCACTTTGGCCATTGATGTCCCAGTCTTACTCACTAAGTGCTTTACTATCATGTCCATTTCCTTGCTAATGTGAAGTTTCTCTCAATAGCTTTGACACTAGGCAGAGTGGAAGGACATGGCAAATACTGTTACTAATTCTGGAGTTGTGGTGGATATTCATGGAAAATGATGACTAACTCAAAATTAGGAGCCAAACGAGAACATAGAAATAACAATCCACCTACCTCAAAATCCTAGTACTGAGATGATTGGAGAGGGGAAATAAAAGGGCAGAAATAGTCACATTTGTGGGTTTGGGACACTTAAGTGAGACTTAAGAGCTCATTTGCGGCTATTACCGGCAAAAGCATGTCTATTGCTGTCTATAGAGGGACAGATGGCTCTCTGATATCATCAAAAATATCTTAATTTGTGTTCCAAAGACAAACAAAGGTCTTATGGGTTTGGAACAACACAAGGGTGGGTAATTAAAGAGTAATTTTTCATTTTTGGGTGATTGAACACTTTAATAATTCTCTTGAAAATGTTATACAGGTTTCTTAAAATCAGATGAAACCAACATTAAAACCATTTTTAAGCTACATAAAAAAAAAAAAATCAAATCTGGATGTGGATGTGGAAAAGAGCTAAATAAAAAAACTGAGTTTTCACATTTATCACAGTCAATAATGTAATAATGTGTCATCTGAAAGCTTGTAAAAACACACTAACAGTGCCACAACAGAGAATCATCAGCCGGAGCATTCCGTGCATTTCTTCCAACAAGCGCCATGAATGAGAGCACTTATAATGGAAATCAGCAGGCAAGTTCACGGAACTTAAACAATCAGCAGTGTTTAATGATTAATAACCAAGTCAAGTAGAAAAATGAAATCTGTATCAAACTGCTAAAATGGACCCCGTTGTGCCACAAGTGGGCTTGTTTGGAGTTCAGAGAGAGCTTGACATGAAGTCAAATCAGAAGTGTCAGGGGCAAAAGAGAGAGAACTACTCCATATGTCAGGGTACTCATATTCAATAGACCCTTCAATAAATAGAAACCAAAAATAATCCTTTAAAATGTTCTCATTGAAGACTGGAAAATATCATTTTGAGGGGAAGGACGATGTTAAGTCACGAAGACCAAGCAGCTGCTCCGGTGACATTGAGGAAGCACTGTCGATGTACGTGAGATTCTACTGGGTAGTCAGGAAAACTAATGAGGGATCATGAAACAGCGGTAGGAGTCACCCATCACTCTCCCCCAGCTCAGGACATGTCAATACACAGCCAGGCCACAGAGGAAGGGAGAAAAATACAAGGCGGAGATGTGATACCCCCAATTGGGATTATAGAGTTTACAAAAGCCAAAAACCTAACCATGGAAGCTTTAGTTCTTCCAGGCACTGGGGGAAAAATCTGTTTTTGTTCCTTTCAGCATCATTTTAGCAGGAGCTTGACATGTTAAACATGATCCATTCCAGGTAGAAGTGCAGAGCTGACGATGAGTTCACACTACCTGCTCTTGACCTTTTCACTGGGATATGAAGCCTTGTTCTATTTTTACACAGACAAATCCTGCTCCGGGTGACAGCTCCAGCCTAGACTCACCTCTCCACAGGAACGCTATCCATAATCACCAGAAACTAAGGGGAAAGCGAGAGAGAGAGATGGAAAGAAAGATGGGAAAAGACGAGCCCAAGAGAGCACTCTAGGAATGATGGAATATCAATATGGCAGAATGAGACTTTCACACACGAACATGAAGACAGGGCTCCTTCCTTTCTCTGAATCTGATGCATTGCACGCAGAGAAACTCTGCAGCTCTGCTTCGCAAACTAGAGAGCTGCCTGCTGACTACATAGGCTGCATTATAACTGTCAAGCAACCGTGACTGATTTGGAACACTGAACGTCAGGAACTAAATGTTCAAAACTCACTGCTGTTTATAATACAGCTTTCATTATAGCATGTTGCTAAGCTAAGGACGTAAGCTATTATAAGATTTAATTTTCTGTAAATGATATAGGCATCCAAACAAGGCTATATTTGAAAGTTGAAACAGTTCAGTAAGTGTGCCTAACTAGTAAAATTCTGGCTAATTTAATTATGTTTTTTCAGTGAGAGTGTACTGTCAGTTGTAATTAACACATTTTACTATATTAAATCAATTCAACAGATTTCCCCCAAATGCATTGCAGTAAATGCAAAAAAGATTCCACCTGAGGCTGCTCGTTTCTAAAACATTCATAATGAAATCAGAGAGACAAGGTTGTTTAACAATATTAAGCATAATTACAAAGTCATTTGTGCTGATGATAGATATAATGCAAGCCATTGGACATCAAACGCCTAATTTTCCATAGACATATTTTATGGTCTCCATTCCTTGGCAATGAGCAAAAACCTTTGCAATTAATTTCTGACCCCTTTGCCCTTCCCTGGTTTCTTTTACATGTTTATTTAGATCTAAAAAGGGATATATTCGTAACAACATCATGAGTAACTCCCAGTATTGAGGAGTAAGTTACATAGCTGTCATAGCTATGCAAACATTTGATTTTAAAAACAATGTCATAGCTAATTAATCTATTTCTTTTTATGATTTAAAATCTATGTTTTGGGGTTTAACGCGCACATTATCCCCACCTCTTCTTGCCGATTGGTTGGCCGAAGTTTGTTTTTGTTGTTTGCGCACATTATCCCCACCGTATTCAGAGGGCAGACAGCAAGACGATTAAGGGGTTATGCATACGGTTTGAGATAAAAATGAAATCGAGCTAAAATCCTGCAACATCGCATAGGGCACCTTTAATATAAATTCATTAGATTTAAGTGATTTTGAAAGTCTGACAGTAACCAGTGTTAAGTACTAATGTGATGATAACAGTGCCTGGTTTCAATATTTGAAGATGATTAACAGTTGAGAACATCCTAGAAATTTAGAAAAAGTAATCAAATGTAATTAGTCACATTAATAAAAGCTATCACTTTTTAAAGTGTTCTTGTTATACATTGCATGCACTTACTTTTATAATAACAATTCATTATACATAATTACATGCAAGTAACCTTAAGCAGAACTACGTATTACATTTTAAATGTAACTTGTAATTTGCAAACTTTGGAAATTACATTTCCAAAGTAACTTTCCCAATTCTGCTCTCACCAAAAGTACCACTTTGAGCAGATACTGTATAACCTGAAACTCAATTTACCGTGTTCAGAAACAGACAGCTATGAAAAATGCATAATACTATATTAAACTCACATTTATATGTCATCAATAGCAATTTATATCACATATTTCATTAATATTAATGACTAACTGTACCAGGTCAGGTCACATTTGAAAAAAGAGTCGCGTGCGTTTGGGAGACCAGCTGTTACACCAAACCTAATGAACTAAACTCAAGCGGAAGCGAGTCCACACTAAAAGCTCTAGTGTGAAAGCACCCTTCCATTAACATGCCACATCTCCTTAGATTTTGTTTTTTGTTGCTTCCCATCTCAGAGCTGAAGCGGGTATTAAAAGTCGCCTGTTCCTCCAAAGAAAGTCCTCCTCCCCGAGAGCCAGGCAGATTATTTAAAGACTGATTGAGACGCCAACGTCAGCCGGATTGCCAGTGCGGAGGCAATCAGGAGGCAGATAAGGACCTGTTACCTGAAGTGGGATTCTCAACCTGCATCGTCAGAGAATCCATCCTGTGCAGACTGATAACGGCTGGCTTTTAATGACCACTGAAAAGCTGGCAGGAGACGGACACGAAACGTATAGAGGCTGTTATCCGCTTCACTGTTAGAGGCTAAGGGAAGTGTGAGGTTAGGCTAACCATCCCAATTCAGCATTTTTGTGTAAAAATAAGGACATACTCATGTTTTTGCCCACAATCTATACACACACACACACACACACACAAACAAATGCACACAAAACCCCTGCAAACATGAACTCAGTCAGTATACATATACTAGAAAACCTATGATCACCTATTTAATGTGTGTCAGATAGTAAATGCAGAAATATAGAAGAGAAACAGTGCAATATTTAAAATTAGCAAGCACTACAGCATGGGTAAGTATAATGGGTATTGTAGTTCTTGATGGTGTATCACAGCCTTATAGCTGGGAAACTTGTAACTCAGAATTTTTATTTTTTTGGCTTTGACATTTCATGCATAACAAGGAAGTATAACACACATAAATACATCCTTACATGGTCACTGGTGTTTGGAACTTGCTTGTAATCAAAGTATTTTTGTTTGCTACTTGAAGGGCACAATACATAAAGATACAGAGTGCCAAGCGTTGTGCTTTGTCATAGTTATATTATTCTACTCTGGTTAAGAAGAATTTCATTAAAAAGCAAACTAAGCAGATCTCTTGTACTCTGGATGAGATAGAGGTAGTTAAATTCTAATAAATAAATAAATAAAATAACACAGAAATAACTTCATGCTTTTTATTCCACGAACCAATCCAACATAAGTAGTTACTTTGTTATTATATAATGCAATAGCGTAACACGTTACGTTTAAAATCATCGTTCCCCAACACTGATCCTTAAACAAAAACACACACTCTCCCACATAACCCTTTAAAGCTCTTCATAGCATAGGTAGGCCCTTCTTGTGCCTGCTCGACTCCTCTCCTGGCAGATCTCAATTAGCCAGGGATTCTCCTCGAGGGCAAAAATGTGTTTCTGTCAGATACGTGGGATTCATTTGACTCTAATGTAATTACTGCAGAGGGGCAAAGCTCTCCATGCCCTCGTCTGGAGAAGATTATGGGCCCTCTCTCGCCTACAAGATGCTCTCACCTTTGGCACCTTCCTCTGAAACCAGCCTAAGCACCCTCATCCAGTAATATTGCACTCCATTTGTTTGTTTTCCCTTCGCCCCCTTTCTACTGAACCAGTCGGGCTGGAGGGCTTGTGGGTGGGGGACTGATTGTTCTAATGTTTGGGGCCAGCAACACAGACGAAGAGAGCCAATAGAGCAAACCTGCGTAGGCCACCACCCCCTCATTGACCCCCCACTTATGGTAGCCGAGGTGATACACTTGTACAAACACGGCCCCTGATATGGAGTGTCATACACCTTGCCAAGGGGGGAAGAAGGGTGGTGGTGGTGGGGCATCTGCTTCCTTGGCAAGCTGCAACCAGATTATACATCTGGTCCCTACTTGCCAAGAGGGAATCTATCACATTCCTAGCACTTCTTCTATCTCACTCTATCCCTCTTTCGTTGTCCTTTCCTTTCGTTCTTTACTGTCTTTCTGTAGCCTGCTCACCCCCCATCCTTTTCGTTTTTGTGATACAGTATGTGGTTTTGACATCAAAGTGGCAGAGAATATTAATCCTGGCTGAACTATGTGCTCAGAGCGCAGGGATCAAGCCAGGGCTAAGATCACGCTTTGTTCCCCTCAGGAAGAGAAGGGAAAAATAAAAAGAAAGAAAAGAGAGAGCCAGAAAAAGACACAGAGACGGTGGGTGGGAGACTTTGACCAAAGATGATGTCTCATCTAAAAGAAGAAGAAGAAAGAAAAAAAAAACGTCTGTAAACAATGTCTTTCCTCTTCTTCATAGATAAAAGAATACGATCATCTGATTATTACTTTAACTTCTTTTTATTATACATTTTTTTAGCAAAATTCATCAAATCTATTAAAAGTTACAGTAAAGACATGTATAAGGTTACAAGAAGAAATACTACAATAAAATAAGTATTAGTACAAAGAATATAAAAGAAAAACCGAGCAGTGATTTTCAATGTTTCTTAAGCAGCAAATCAGTTTATTAGAATGATTGCTGAAGGATCACGTACTTGAACCCCCACTATATGGATTAAAACACATTTTTTTGAATTATCCCCTTTTGTGTTCCATCATTTAAGTTTGGAACAATTTGAGGATAGGAATGGGTGAACTATTCAGTGAAACGTATTCAGTATACAGTAACTATTAAAGTTTACAACAAAAAGTCTCAAAACTGTAAGACCTTTGTTCATCTTCAGAACACAAATTAAACTATTTTTGATTAAATCCAAGAGCTTTCTGACCCTGCGTTGACAGCAATGGAACTACCACATTCAAGGCCCATAAAGGTAGTAAGGACATCAGTAAAATAGTCCATGAATGTGCATTGAAGACTGACAGAGAGGAGATGAAATTGTTGTATAGTTGTCATATTGTCATATGAACTATATCTTAATTTCTGTCTTAATGTCTGTCTTAATTTCTATATCTTAATTTTTTCTTGGGTTTGAAACGACATAAAGACATAAAAATGTTATTTACCAAGTGGTAAAAACCGTATTTATACCCTAAAGATACGTTAAAAAAAAATTACATATTAGTACCTTTTGAAAGGATACCACCAAGTTCATTATTTATGTATGTGTATGGATGGATAGATAGATATAGATAAGTTAATCTCTGGCAAAAGGGTTACTATTAGTGCTGTCAAATGATTAATCGCGATTAATCGCATCTAAAATAAAAGTTTTTCTTTACATAATATATTTGTATTGACTGTGTATATTTATTAAGTATATATAAATACAAACACATACATGTATATATTTAATGAAAACATGTTATGTTTATATATAAGAAAATAAAATGTATCAATGCATTTATATGTAATACTATCAAAATATATACCGTATGTGTGTGTTTTAATATAAACACAATAAATAAACTTAGCATAAACACATATATTGTGTAAAGAAATAAATGTCATAAAAGAAAATAAATGGCTTTAAATGTCACTCAAACGGTCTTTACTTGTGGGCAGTTCTTGGGCAGAATAAGCTGCATTGTGAAATCAAATTTATGTTGCATGTTACAGACTAGGTGCTGAACTATCAAAAACGTGATAATTTGAAGTGACCTTGACAAGCCTCTCTGGGAGGTTTAGAGGTGTCAGGAGGTCTTGAGGCCCAAATTTCTCGCTTTCTTTGAATCGTCCTTTAGGGCAAGGATAGCCTCCAGGAACTATGGTTCCCTTGTCTGTCGTACACTACGACGTATGTCGTATCGACAGACTGGGTCTTTATACCTGAGAGCCCTGATTC
>JAUCNO010000795.1:8550800-8566440 GCA_032353835.1 Enteromius viviparus | reverse complement strand
AGTAAAGTATAGATACGTAAAAATTTACTTAAGTACAGTAACGAAGTACAAATACTTCGTTACATTCCACCACTGTATATCTGTGTGTACTGTGTATATTTATAATGTATATATAAATGCACACACGCAGTATTTATTTTGAAAATATTTACAGGTGTATGCATTTATATATATTTCATATCATTTATATATTTCATTCATTTACATTCTTATATTTTATATTATATATAAACATATTTAAATCAAGACTGTGATTTTGATCCAGTACAGTGATGGCTGATTAACAACAGGACAAGTTTTCTGTTGTTCTTCTATGTAAATGAACCAACAACCCAACATGTGAAATATCATGCACACATAATGCATGGTTATTATTCAAAGAAACAGTAATCTCATCAAATCTGTTCCTGATACAAGAAATAACAGTTGCCATTGCTAAACTATAAATACTACGGTTTATGAAAATAGAATCAGAAAAAGAAAAAAAAATAAATAAAAGGAAGGGGGAAAAAAAAGAAGAGTAAGATTTTAAGCAAATAAATGAATATTTGACTAAATTGTTGGCATTTCTGTTTTCATGCAGGTGGAGAGATGCAGAATCTGTTGGTTTTGAAGGGTCTGATTGCAAAACTTATACTGTGATTAAATATTTTAATACCTTAGCAATGTAAATAAAATGTTTCTATGGAATAAAAGCTGTACTTTCACAGATACAAGTAAAAATACATAGCAATGTATTGAGCTCACTCAAGAAATCCAGGTTTGTGTTTCGACTCATTGTGGTCTCCAAACTGGATCTGGCACTGGTATCCAGCAAACTCACAGGCCTTATCAAAGGAGACAGGATGGGAGCCGTTCAGGATGTCATCACGAGCCTGGGATACAAAATACGGTACATAAATACAATTGAATTTTGAACAAAATTAACAACAACCTGATAAGAATAAGCAGATAACTAATGTCACATTTCTAGCAAGAAGTTACTTGTCTACACTAAAAGTGAAAAGATGCACAAAGCATCACAATTACAGCCAATCAGATTTCCAAGTGAGTATACAGTAGTGTAATCCATTTAAACTCCACAGAAGTAGCTAACAGAATGCTTTGTCACCAAGGACAGACGCTCAGATTTACATGAAAAAGACTAATCTCAGACCCATAGAGAAACAAGCTCTTTAACTTTCTTCTAATGTTGTGCAGATATCATTCAGTTTACAAATGAGATTGATGTGAAAATGATGTTCTGAGGTTTTACCTGCACATAGAGCAAGTTGAGCTGTACTGGGTCCCTGGAATCTACATTCTGGTCCGAGTAGAAGAACTTTCTTCTGAGAAGAAGCATCTCAGACTCCTCTACACCCTGCTCTCGAAGCGTCCGCCCATGATCCAACCAATTCACTGTTCAAATAAAGCTCTGACATCAGCAAATTCAACTAGATTCAAAAATATTATCTACATGTAAAACCATGGAAACACATGACATATTATCTTAACCTTTGAACTGCATTTTTATATACAAAAATGTGTAATTTATGTATTTAATTGATTAGCCAAAGCGCAAAGAAATTCAGTCAACTAGAATCTTGTGATTATGCATTTTGTCTCTACGAAATTTCCTTAAGTGCAGAGGTTGAGGATAAACTGGTTGAAGTCCTGCTAAAATGGCATATAACATGTTTATTTTACTCATGGTAAGCAGGAAGTGACATACACTCATCATCTGTGTGAAGTTTCTGTTTGAGTTTCTCCATTTTTTTGTCATCCCTCAGGAGGGTCTTGTCTCTTTTCAGTGTCCCTGTGGTCTCTTCCTTCTTTTCCTCTCCCACGTCACGCACCAGCGAATACTCGTCATAATTTGTGATGCCTGAGAAACAAGAAGTGTTTTACTCTCGAACTGCATTCAAAGCGCTCGTCAAGGGTCAAAAGAGTTCATAAAATCTCAAAATAAATGTTCTTTTATCTTTATTTAAAAAAAAAATTGAGGTATTGTCGCAGACCAAGTGCTACTGACTACACCCAAATGTAGTTTTAGTATTCGGACCATAAAATGTTGGAGACCCTGTTTCCACCTATATTTAGCACAAACCACAACTAACTGAATCACCAAAAAATATCTTTATACCAAGTGAAAACAGGGCCCATGTGATTGGATGACTATTCCTAATGGTACAGTGTAGAAAGAAGAAAAACAGCGGTCCTATCACTGAACCCTGTGGTATCCTAGTGCTGAGGGCACTCGGTGAGCAAAGTGAGCTACAGTATCCCAACTGACTTAGTAAGACCTGTTCTCCATGTATAATATAAAATAAGAGACATCTGACCTAGAAAAGACTAAAAAGCAGGCAAAATTTCTCGCTCAGTTCTCGCTCCTCATATGGACACTAACTTACCTATTCTTGCACAGATGGTCATTAGCATGTCACTGACAATTTTTGAGTCATCCACCATGACTGTTTTAACAGTTCCATCCAACATGCGGATCTTCAGGGGTCTCTGTTTCTTTTTGTACTCCAGAGTGTCCTAAAAAAAGCAAGTTCTTATAAAAATCCTTTATAAAATTTGTTGTATCTTAAATAAGTTACAGTACAGTTGGTTTCTTAAGGACAGACTATCACTATTTTGACATATGCCACAAAATAATTTACAATTACATTTTATCAGTCAGTACACTGGGAATCAACACCTGGTTTTGCTAGAACCATGCTTTACCAGTTACAGATGCTTAAAAGTGTATGTATTGATTTCAAATACTTCAAACTAATTAAAAATGTTATTTCTTTAAGACATTCCATATGAAAATATAAAAACAATGGGGATATATTCCACATCTTGACGTTTTATTTGAATTTCTATACTAGACTCACCCCATTTCTCAACATGTAGTAATCCAGAGCTTTGCCTGCTTCCAGCCAAATACCTTTCTTTGGGTCCTCATCTGACAGGAAGAGGCCATAGTCACTGGCTGCAAGAAGACAGAAGAGTTAATGCGCAGCCAGATTGCATTTTACAACCTGATAAGAAATAATAAGATGCACTGACTGAACATTTCCCATAATTTCCTGAATTTAAAAATACTTGATTAATGATGCTTATCATTCTGAAAGAAGAAAATAATTCATGATACATTCCACAAATTATTTTGGATTTACGCAGAACACAGAAAAGCATGTGGCAAATCGATCTAATGAAAAATAAATAATAAAAATAAATGCGCCGCTTACGCTGAATTAAAATGATAGTGAGTTGTTCTTGATCTAAATTCTGGTGTAGTTTTAAATAGTAATTAATCCACTGAAAATCCTGATTAATTTGATTAACAATTTTAATCATTTGACAGCCCTAGTTTTTATTACTGTTTTAATGTTTGAACCAGAAGTAATGGGAAAAAAGAACTGTATAATTTCCCAGTTATCTAAAGTTAGAAAACAAGGTTACAAAACAATAAAAACAATTACTTTTTTTTTATTTTGTGGTAGAGCCACTGTTCTAACTACGCTTTTAGAAAAAAATAAACTTATTGGTGAGCTCCGCATAAATGACATGTTTGGGATTTAAAAAAAAACAACTACTGTTGCCAGTTTCAAGCACTAGCGACACAGTTTGGTTTCCAAAAACTTTGATTTTCTTCCTTTAGTGATTAGGTCAAGTTAGAAAACAGGCATTGTTTTACTTAAAATTGGGCCCAGATTACTGCTCAGTTTATGTAAACACCTTGAGTATAATTTTCAGTGGTGATGCCAGGAAAGAATTTGAGCTTTTTCCTCTGAGGGATTAGATAGTGTCCTCCAAATGTAATGTGGCAACACTGACAGATGAGCTATTTAAGACCACTACACATTCCACATAAGCTGTTGAGTTTGGACGAAAGCAGTCTGTCAAACAGACGAATGACTCACAGGTTAAGACAAGTATGTAGAGCGGTACTGAGGACTATTACATAACAGCAGGGACCCAGCCGCACCCTGATTCAGGCCTATTATAGCGGCAGCAAAAACTAGATTTACGCTTGATTTCTGTGGTATGTTTTGGCTTCTCTGCTATTTTTTTCTCTCTATCTATACTCTTTGGAAGGAAGAGAATTTGGGTGGAACAAATGCTAAAAGGGGAAACCAAAATCAGAGATATTATGCAGGGATTTTAGCCAAATACGGATAACTTGATTAGCGTTTCTGCCCATGACAGCTGTAGGCATTGTATTAAGATTTTATGAAATATAGGAAACACTCAAGCCATTTTTAACCAAAATCTGTGTGATCGCAGTTTTGCGATCCGTTGCACCCCTATGATATAAGTTACTTATTGTGCTTTACATTTTAGAGTTGAGCTTTGAATATTTAAGCCATCAAATGCTTAATAACACTGCCATTCACTTGAGAACTTCCAACGCTCATGAATTTGGCACTTTTCAGATGACAGACTCACGCTGGCCGAGCTGTGCTTCTGGAACTCTCTCCCTGATGATGCGACAGGCGTCGTACACCATGGTGGAGGGCTCGAACTGCATGGTCTTCACCACATTCCCCACCCCGATCTTCAGCGACAGCGCCACCATGACTGACACTACGGGACTGTGCCACTGCTACACCTGCAAAACAAACACCACACAAACTCTTAACACTCTCTTCAGGCTCACAGGATGACATTATAATTTACCAACCCTGGGCCTGGAGGCACACCAAAACTGCACATTTTGCAACACACCTGATTCAGGTCATCAGCTCAATAGTTTAGCCTCCAAGACCTAAAATTGGTGTAAAAGGGAACAGAGACATGCAAAATGTGCTGCCTACAGGACCAGGCTTTGGAACCACTGATTTAGATTTAGATATCTAATGCTCACTTCTTCCTTTTTTTGATAGGTTTAATACATTGCTATGTAAAATACATTGTGTTTTTCTGTCGTTGATGCAATTATGCGTGAGAGAAAGAAATGGAGGGAGAACTTCCCTGGTAGAGGGGGATTTCACTCTGAGACTTTACCAGAAACAAGGAACAAAGTAAGTCCTTTTTCACTTTTAGTTACAGATCTATTTTCCAATACTAGTCAAGTCAGGCCAAAGCGATAACTCCTACATGAAAGTCCACTAACACCACTTTTAAAATTATTCTGCTCTGCTTGCAAAAAAACAAGTCTGTACATCAAGAGCGAAACAAGATGTAATCACATAAATGAGAATCCAAATCAGAAAAAAACATCAGAGAGAGAGAGAAAACAAGAGTCTTCTACATGAAGTCAATGTTAAGTAAAAGACAAAGCCTATTAAGAAATACTTAAAAAGCCAAACAGCTCACTCAGTAGTGTTTCTCTTTTCCATATCCTTTCTTAAACATCGGCAAAAAAATCCCAGCTTTGGGAAATTACCTCAGTGAATCAGAGGAATGCTGGCAAAGACTAAACAACAGTAATGTGGGATAGGAGATATACATTCTATGGAAAAAGTGAACTATGAGGAGATGAAGCTTAGCTGTCAATGGAAGAAGATAAAAATATAAGCATTTACATTAAAAATATGAATGTAAATGTAAGAAGAAACAGAAAAGACAAACTTAGTACTCCTGCACATCCACATTACACAGAATCTATAATGTTAAACCTTAACAATGAGCAATCCCATACATTCTAATTGTGAAGGCTGCAGTACATCACATAATACATACAAACGGTTTTATTATTTTATTGATTCATTTCACATTCCTTGATATGAGCCCTTTAAACCTTTATCAGATGCTTATTTCCAGTAAGGTTAACCTACAGTATGAACACAAATCTAGTGTGAATGGCAGTGTTGAGGTCAGCTGTGTTTATGAGTTGTGCAAAGAATGGACACACATTCCTGAGGAGGGTAAATGTGTGTGTGTGTGTGTGTGTGTGTGTGTGTGCGCCCTCACTGGGAGATCAGTACACAGTCTTCTCCCTGGGGAAGCATTCCAGCTGCCTTGATCCGAGACGTGTGTCTGTGTTTTGGGGGAGGAGTTGAGGAAGGACACTTCTCCAAATACTTCCAGCATTCCCTTCATAGTCCAGTGTAACCCTCCCACCAAACCAAAACAAGTGAAGGAAGAAAACAATGCAATTCTGATAGAATATACTAGCATAAAAACACTATAGGCATTTAAAACAAGGCCACTCTATTGGTCTGTGTTAAAGTTGATGTGCATAATTTCCATGCTCCTTGAGTCACTAAATGAAATTTGCAAAATTAACACTTTTCGAAAAGTTTCTTGAACGCTAAATAGTTAAAGTGGTGGCTTTTACTTGCTTTATGCCTGTAGTGATAAAATGACATTGATTAAAGCAACTGATAAAAACCTTTTCTGGTAGTAGGTTGCACAGACAAAGAAAAGGGAAGTATCCATTCATACAGCAAGTTTAGAAAAGTTGTCTTTCTGCATGCGAATATAGATATAGCAAAACAGTCTCCTTCAGATGGTCCTCGTCTTCTTGATGAGCTTGACTGATGTTTGACTGATTGCTGTAGGCCAGTTGACAGGCTCATGTCCAATGATATTAAAACAAATTACAAATTGATCACTCTTTATAATACAAATCATGAGCTTTCATCTCCCACAATAATGTCTTCCGATTGTTTATTGGAAGGCTTTTTTCAACAAATGTGATTCATATGATTAATCTACGCATCATGTAGGCATAACTATTTATCTAATTATAAAAAAAGTCACACTTTAAGGTTAAATTATGTTATTTTCAAACCATTAAAAGATTACTGCAACAAATTTCCTACAGAAAACCAATGCTGCGTTAAATTTATGATGTATTGACAAGTTTCAAATGATTTTCAACTGTCGCTTTGTCACTTCCAGTGTAGACAGACATTAGCTGTTGCGGCGCGTCAATGCGTTTCAGTGTAGATACAGTGTTAGTTAATCATTTAAGTCAATATTGCCTATATGAACATTTGGGTGCACCTCACTTTTGTGCTGTTTATTTATGCTTCGATTTGAATGAAAAATGTGCGGTGTATCAATCGTATCCATCTTTGACAGATTATATGATTACATAACATTTTTTGTGAGGTTACACCTCAATTTCAGGAACAACGTGTATGTCTGGAGAGAAGGAAACGAAACAGCTGAACATGGAAATCTATTAATGAAGATCCCTCTGGGTCCCTTTGTGGTGACTGAACAATTATTGCTATTTACGTTTGGTAGTAAAGATGTTTTTTTTGTCATTTACTGCAATTAGTAAACAGCAGATACGAGTAAAAAGGCAAAACCGTAGTAATAGACAGGCTAATATAGTGTATTTAAATCCGCCAACAGTAGAGGGAGAAAAAAGCAAGTGGACATGAACCCTGGCCCAAAATCAATGTGAGGTTGCGGTTTAGTCTATTTTACGGCCTCAGAGAGAATCCTGTACTTAAGGCAGTGACCTTAACCCAACTGAAGAATGCAAGAGTCCCACACACCCAGCAGCCGCTGAGCTTGAGTTACAGAGGTCTTCATCCGTTATACTGATGTCTCCGCATGTGTGAAAGTGCAACAACCTGCGCTGCGACAGATGTGTAAAATGCCAGCACACAACTATATGCTGTAAGAGTCAGAGCAGTAACAAGCGATGCAACACTGTTTGATAACCGAATTTCGACGCTCTTGTCGGCGGCGATGTGAACGAATGGTTACACTATGAATATTTATTAGCTTATACCACAGATACTTATCAAAGGAATGGATGGGGTTTTGGTTCCTTGCCGCTGTTGCCTCTGGCTTGCTTAGTTGGGGACACCTGATTTCCAGTGATTATCGTCGTCTTGACTACAGAGACCGTCTCTGCATTTGATAAATAAAGTTTAATTCTCGTCATTATACATTACCATTACTCTGTTGTTCCATTTGATAATGTTCAGTGCTTTGTAACAATCTGTATTGTTAAAAGCGCTATATAAATAAAAGTGACTTGACTTGATATTCACAAGAAACGCTCGGTGATGTCGATAAACAAACAAAACTTCGCGCCGAGCAGTGATCCTATTAAAACTGAGATAACATGCCGCACCTGGGGCGGAAATCCCCGTCAAATAAGTCCGGGTAGGAACATTAATATTTGAGTGAAGGTTCCTGCTGATGGCGGTCAGACAGAGCCACAGAGGATCGCCTCATAACAGAGGGAAACATAGAAATATTTATTTCAATATGCAAAAGAAATGAAACCTTACAACTGTATCAACAACCAGTACGAACACTGAGTTATAAAATATAACTGTTTGCACAATCACCCAGCCATGAAACTGTTGTTGTTGTTGTTAATTTAGTTACTTTTGTTGCTTGTTTAGTTATTTTTTTCTATTTTATATCTGACATTGCAGAAGTATATTTTACATTTTATTTCATTCAAACATTCAGCAAGTGTATATTTGTGGTTTCATTTTTACAGAGGTTTATTTTTTATATTATATCATAAAAAATGATTAATTAACAATTAATTGTTTTATATTAATTTATATGTACAGTTGTACAGTTTTATTTCTTTAGCATCTTGAAATATATATTTCTATGTTTCCCTCTGTTATGAGGCGCTGCTCGGCGCGAAGTTTTGTTTGTTTATCGACATCACCGAGCGTTTGTGAATATCTTTGGACTGCCTTTTGTAATTAACGTAGACTAACCATGTTCCGTACAGATGACCTTTTAACGCAGATTGTTAAATAAAGACTTATGTGTCACGCATAAAATATGTCTGTGTAATTTTCATTTATCCCCCTTTCACATCCGATCACGACAGAGAACCTCACATCAGTTGTTTCAGTGTGATTTTAGAAAGTTTGCTAGGTCCGCCCGCTGAGCTTGAATATGGATGGTGGGCAAGCGAAAAAAGCGAAAAGTGTATGGAACATGGTTAGTCTACGTTACCAGGACTGCTTACTTACCTGTGAGTTTCGCCTGTTGCCCCGATTCTCGCTTGGATATATTGACTTTGAACCTTGCTTGTGACCCTGATCTTTTGCCAGCCCTGTTGTTGTTGATTGACTTTGCCTGTACGATCTTGATACAATTAAACAGCTTGCATACCTTCTGTGTTGTGTTTTCTTTCTTCTGTTTAGAAGATAAATGTGCCTTTAAATCTCATTTGTAAACGCTTTACAAGGCATAAATAGTCCTCACTTTAGATAAGCTCACAAAAACCATTTACTGACAGCTATTAAATGTTTTATAACTACCTAAATGAATTATGAGTTACAGTTGGAATGTGTTTTAATAAAGCATTTATTAACACCCTGACTAACTTTTAGTATATGTCTGAATAATAGGATGTATAAATGTGCATTCAAATGGTTTATGAATCATTTACTAACACATTGTAAATGATCTCATGAACCACTTATAATTACTAACTTACCAGTTTGTAAATAATGTAATGCTTAATTTAGAAATGATTAACTGATCCTTAATAAAGTATGAAAATACAATTATTAAGCATATTATATAGACGCTTATAAAGCATTATAATAGCATATATATTCATTTATATAATTTATTTGTTTAGAATAAAAAAATACAATGTAAAAATATAAATCAATATTAGTAATAATAATCGTCTTTGGAATAAATTATATTTTAAAATTGATTAAAATAGTAAACATTTTTGCTGCGTATTACCTTGAGAGGTAGAGTAAATAAATAAATAAAACACAAACAATCAAATAATTCACTACTAAGCATTGTTTAATTGTCAGGTTTCCCATCTCAGCATTGTTGAGGTTAAAAGAGCAGCGATGTCACAAAACAAGGCCTTGTGCACAGGCATGTGCCGGCAATGTAAGGTGAGCTCTCCGCTTTTATTACGATGACTCCTTGACCATGAAAAAGGCCTTAGTGGTTTACGTGGGGTCCGCTGAATGTGAAAGGTTATCTTGCTCACAACATATTGGGTCATATAATAAGCCCGAACACCTGGGCCTGCTCTCCTCTTCCTCCACCCCCGACCTCCCGCCATCCCAAATCTCTCCATTCATCGACTTTTTTCTCTCCTCTCTCTAATTTCTTAATTCCTCTGAGGCATTCTCCATGACTACCTGGGGTTCTTAACTGCCCACTCATGGGGAGAGAAGTGCTGGATGTTTACACCTGCTAGGCCAAGCTCAATGCCCAGGGGTGGGGTTAGGGCGGCCCCACTCACTCCACCCCTCTCCTCCCCTCTCCAAAAGGGAACAATCGACCCAAAGCGGGGCATCAATGGGCCTCCCAGCTGGGAGCTGGGCTCATTGAGTAGAGAGGCGCTTGAGAGCAGTGGAGTGCTGGGGAGATGGGCGACTCTGAGCCGTCCTCTCTAGGGCCAGAGAGTGCTTGGGTGGGACATTCAAGTGATTCCAGCTCACTGAAGAAGGAGTGGATGAAGTGAAGGGGGAACAGAGAGAGAAATCCCTTGCCTTGAATGGACAAGAGCTACTCAAGAGTTAAGCAAGTGAAGATAAAGCAGTGCCTGTGAGGAACACAGTGTTGTATGTATATTTATACCTCTAGCTACAATAAAGGAATGTTTAACTTCCATGACATGAGACATTTATGCTAAGAAGAGAGAAAAAAGGCTGACATACAGTCGCCTACAAGCATATTTGCTCACTTCTGAACACTTATATGCAATCCAATGATAAAACACACTCTCTCAGAACGAGTGTCTGACAAAAAACAACTAGTCTAAAGGTCATTATATAGTGGGTGTATGAAGCCGGTTCCCAGTTCACAACAGTTTCCTAATACAGTTGTTCTTCTGTTTTATATTTAACAGTATATAAACATAACAAACTTCTTATTATTTATTACTACTATAAATAAGCAGCAAATTTGAATTTATTGAGGTAAAAGTCATAGTTAATAGTGAATTAGTATTCCCTATAAAGTGTTACCAAAGTGTGTTTTTTTTTTTGTGAATCATTCATTGCAATTTAAATATAAATACATTCATTTGCATTATATCACACAATATACAATCTATCAAAATATAAAGCAAGAAATGTATTGTTCAAAAAGGAAAGGAAAGGAAAGGAAAGGAAAGGAAAGGAAAGGAAAGGAAAGGAAAGGAAAGGAAAGGAAAGGAAAGGAAAGGACTGGGTGTCAAAATGTGCACTCACTTATAATAATGTGGTCCCTACAGTTACTCTGATATTGCAAATGTGGGAAATTACTTCACATATCAAATAAATAAATAAATAAATAAATAAATAAACCTATGGTCAGTTGATTACAATTATTTTAAAAATTGAAGCTGGTTTCAAGTTAATCTCTAATAATTCGTTTGACATTCATGAAATTCTAATATTTTAAGTTTGACTATCCATTTACTGTATATACATACTTTTGTATTCATATACCCACACACATACAAACACATTTGTCTATCACCATTTAGTTTATGCTGTTGTCCAGGTTAGCACAAGAGTGGCGACAGAATTCCAGTGCTAATTCAAGATTATAAAGCATGGTAATTATCAGTTATGGCTTGTGTGTCCATTCCCCATGTCTTAATGGCTGGAAAGCTGTCAGTAACCACTTGAGAGTTGTCAAAAAACATTTAGTGAGGGACAAATGAAGCAGAGGTGGGCAGCCGTCCAAGCTGGAGACCACTGGGACACATGTTTAGCTCAATCACACTCTAATTCAGCTGGATGATCCCACAGAAAATAGCACCACCTGTAAAGTATGGCTATTCTACCCTGCAGCCCCTAAAATAAGATTTGGTGTTGCTACCGAGGAAGTGGAAGACTTACGACCCAGACTAATTTGGTCTTAACCTCTTCAGCGTTGACTTTCTAACACCTTCATTATGACATGTTCACGGTCTGGACTACAAGGTGGATAAATGCACACTGTTGCATGCATACACACACACACTCAGACACACACACACCTCTGTGAACTGTGAGCTGTCCTTCCTCCTCTCTCCTTTAACGTGGGCTGACAACACTCTCTAATCCAAAGGGTTTCAAAGGTTCTCTCCTTCGTGAATACAAAACATACAGGGTTCTGAACTTTTGATCATGGTTGAAGAGAGAGAGTGAGGGAGGGAAAAATCGAAGCATCTCTTGACGTAGTCTTCACAGGCTTTGGGTTCAAGCACAGTTCATGCCAGGCTTTTCTGTTTCTCAAACACTCCAACAATTTTTTCCCCGAGTTCTTCAGAAACAGGCAAGGCCGAACTGCAAATACCTGCCGTTCAAGAGTGAATAGATTGCACATCCAGATCGTACAATACACCCTTATACAATCATGTTTTTACTTTTTCATATCTGAAGGCCTACAGAGACAGTTCACCCAAAAACTAAATTTCTTCTGCAAATACAAAAGATATTCTGAGAAACCCCACACACACAATGTTAATGCAAATCCAGTGTGGTTTTGACCCCTCTGGCTTTAATTTTATGCATAAAAGTACATCTTTTTATGACCTACAGATGAAAGAAGGTAAGGCATTATTGGAACTACATGAGGGTGAGTAAATTATGCCAGAATATTCATTTTTGGGTTAACTATCCCTTTAATTAACTGCCCATAAAGGCAAAATCTTGTGCTCAGTCGAAATAATATCAAGCAGCTAATCAGTTGAAAGTCAGCAGCCTTTGCTTGCTCAGCACCTCTACGTGTCTTGTTTTCTGATTACTCAGAAACCATTATGGGCCTGTATTGTCAAGGATAGCTAGGACCTTCCAATTGTCTCTCAGATGTAATGTAAACAGGTTTCGGTTCCATATGCTAATCTCATTGTTTAATGACTACTATAGATAATGAGGACCATTATTAAAACCTCTGTAAGTGTAGGATTTGTCAATTTTAGGTCACTTGCACAAGGCTGCATTAAGTCCAGCTCCTCCCTGGGAAAACAGCTGGAGTGGTGATGGAAACACTTTTAGCTTCTCCCCCCTCATCTTCAGCTATTTGTTTATTTTCCCTTACTCTAAAATGTACAAGAACATCTCTTAGTTTGAAATGATGTGATTTTTTTTTCTCCTATTTTCTCATATTTGGTTTCCGTGAGAATTTTCATGACAAGCAGCATATACCAACAGGAATGCAGTAAAAAAAGCAGACACTGGATTTTCCCGAGAGGAGAGACTGAGAGAGAGAGTCAGGGAGAGTGAGAGAGACATCCAAATTGAGTGACTAAGGCAAATGACATAGTTAGTAGATCCATCCTTGATCTTTCCAGGCCTTTTACAACCACTAAAGCAGAACATGTCTATTGGGAATATTTAACATTTACACATGGGTTTCACCTATATTAATGAAGGGGCACAATTGGCACCTCTTAGATGTTTTGTGTCCTATGTGAGCTAATGCATGACCCAAAAAAAACGTTATACACAAGTCTGAAGTCTAAAAACGAACCAAAAGCAAACCAATCCAAACCAATTTATTCATGTTTTGACTAAACAATTAGTTTGTTTATTTTGTTTGTTTGTTAAGTAAAACTTACATGTGACATAAATCAAACCATATCTCTGAGGACAGTCAACTATAACACAACTGTAGTTTTTCATTGTCTTAGGCTAGTGAACGTCCGTTCACTAGCCTAAGGACAATTGAGCGTCCGTTATTTCAAAGGACAAAATCGCCAGTTGTACACTTCTTTGAGGGGAGCAGATGTATCCTACGGCATCTCATAAATCCAGCTCTATTAAAAGTGTTTTTCAAGCTTTTGTAGAGGAAGGCAAAATGAAAGTGGAGAGTTCACCGCACCTCCACCACACATGTAGTATTAAAACTCCCTTTTGGATTTCTTTGATGCCTCTAGCTGAGGCAGATGTCTTCCTTTTGCCTTGTCCAGAGCTGCGATTGGAAATACAAATGTATTTTCACCCTTTTGTGGGAAGAACATTACATGTCCAAATGCTTCAAAAGATTACAAGAGTCAGTCCAGGAGACATGCTACAGTATTTAATAAAACACAGTGAGAGAGTGTGTGGATTTTTACTGCAGACCTTTGAAAGAATGTTTATTAAGGGGGTGTTGAGGAGGTGTTGAAAGCGTTGAGAGGACAGAGGGACGGCACAGAGGCCTGCCGGCTCTGGAGCATGTGGGCAAAGCCATCGCTTATTTGCAGATGTTATCAGGTCACAACTCCAGCGAGGCCTTGGTGTCCCAAAGGAAACATAAAAACCCAGATGTTAAAGAAATCAGGTGGGAAATATTAAGTTTGATTGGGAACAGAATAACAACTTCAGGCAAGACATATCTTGCCTGATGTTCCACCTATTTTGGGCCTGTTATCATTTTCATTTTCTATAACGAAAGACACAAATAGTATCAGGAGAGGAAACTTTTTAGTTATGCAAGATTTAACGTGGCGGAAACAATTGCTTAAGTCTTAAAGTGTGCCTGTTATGGATTTTTGATTTTTTTCAGGCTGTGTGTAATACAGTTCTAAGTGAATGCAAACATCCTGCAAAGTTTTAAATCTGAAAGTAAAGTGACTTGCCAGGTATGGTGACCCATACTTAGAATTAGTGCACAGTGTATAAAGTTGTTCGGACTCAAAAGAAAGAGTCTACTCAGAATCATTGACACAAGTAATTTTTAAAAGGAGTCTGTTTCATGTTGACATCAAAACATCATATCGTCTGACCACTTGTTTGTCTTTTTTTTCTTTGGTCTGAATGAAAATGCAAATTCATTCTTTTCCATTAGGGGCTGCTGTTGGAGCATTTAAATCTCACAAACAATGCTCATAAACTGGAGAGGTTTGAACCAATCATTTGGGAGTCATTGAACAAATAAAACTAAACGTAAAACTAAATAAATTAAGAAAAAAAAGAAAAATAATGTTTTGTTGTTCTTTACCTTGCATGCACGCCAAGATGTTATTTGGGACTCCCAAAACCAAAATATGAACTTTTCATAACCAATTATATGAGCACTTTAATACCAACAACAACAACAAAAATAAAATAAAGAAAAAATTAACAAGTATTTATGAATTTGCCTGGAGTTTTATCTAAACACAGTGGTGCCTCTGGAATTTCTGAATGATGTCCTGTCATCCTTAAGGTCCTTGTAGTTATCGTCAACTTGAACACTTGAGAAAGTTTTACTGTAACAACCCTTGGAAAAGACAGTATAAAAGTAGAGGCAGTTTTGCCAAACAGTAATCTCTTAAAGAAAGTTGAAGAAGACTGCGACGAGGAGCTATGTCTTTTAGGAGACATCTCCAGACTTAGGAAAGTCAAAGTGCATTGCCAAAAGATTTTGAAATGCTGTTTCTCATGAAGATGAATGTTTCTTCTCTCGGCTATCTACCTCAATTGCCTATTAGGCCACATTATTTCTGGGAGAATGTATTTAGATGTAACACATATGAAAATAGACTTCAAAGATTTAATTTAATTTTATTCTTTTATGAAACATTGTTTTACAATTGGCAGATAAGGATTTAAACATGCTCTTATTTAAATTTGATCAAATGTGGCAGTATGCTTCATGGCTTTGTACAAATATCTCACTTTAATGGTTATTGATTCTTTTCTGTAACCTAAAACTTTAAATGTGCTCCAGGCAGATGCCAAAAGATGCTGCACAATGTGATTTGTTCATTTATACAAAGTAAATGTTCTTATGGTGAATGTCATTTTGATGACTTTTTTTCAAGCAGATGAGGGGATTATAGGTTATGTCTTGTGATTGGGGTTCT
>JAUCNO010000795.1:8530888-8544260 GCA_032353835.1 Enteromius viviparus | reverse complement strand
GAAGTGCCCGCGATAACAATATCGTGCATATTCATTACCGCGATTTATCGCATTATTGAATACCGGCACAAGCCTATTTATAAGAGCACATTGTAATATTCAACTGGCTCTGTGCCAATGCTGTGTGATATGTAACAATGACATAATTTTTATTTTTACCCTGCTGGATGTGAATAATACTTTGTTGGGGGGAAAAACAACACTGATTTGAATACATTCACACTATTAAAAATGAAGTTAGTAGCATTACTTCCCAACACTCTCTCTCAAACACTTTTGCATTCATCGAATGGAGGTTTATTTAAGATACTGAACTAGACCTTGGTCGAACCAGAGCGGGCAGGGCAGCATTAAAAGCCACAGTCTGGACCAACTAAAGGTGTTTTTAACCTTCTCCTGTAATACAGCCAGCTTTTGCAGCAAGGTGCTGAGGTCAGGTCTTTAAATAGAAAGCAGAAATTTATCCTACTGTCCCGCTTGGCCTCCGAATGCTCCTTTGCTCTCATCTCGCCATTCGTTACGTTAATTTAGTGACTCGCGGTTCTTGCCCATGTCAGCATGCTGAACTGAATGGCCAAATGTCACGGCACTACAATGGCTGGAGAGGACTTGTCAGCCACCTTGTATCAGTACATGGCAGCTGCACAGGAAGATAATAGATTAATTTCATGAGTGTCAGAGTCCTAAAGGACAATATTGCTTTTCTGAGCTTTTCCCCCTGCTATTCCTCTCAGAGGGGTGGAGCGGTGAGAGCAGAAAAGGGGTGAAGTGGTTTCATTCACAGCCGCTGGTAAGATACGACAAGGACAGGCCATTTTGACCTAATTACAGTTGGGGCAGTAGGGATACCACAATACACTGATACAAAAACCTTCACCTATCAGTGAGAAGTGGAGAACAGCTATTTTACTCATCTTTTTCAAACAGAACAAATTAGAATCTGCAGTAATTGGTTATGGTCTGAGCTCAGATGAGAACTACAAGAGCTGATGCCTCTCTAGGAATGCAAGTATGCAGGGAACGTGACCAATTCATGAAGAAAAGACATTTTACAGACCCCACAGAATCTATGTGTTAATACCAGCGCCAAACAATTCAGATTTCATCGCTCTTCACCAATAATGGCGGAATTCATACACGCATGCATGTGCAGTGCTTCCTCTATTCACTCGGCTCAAGATCATTACGGCAGTGACGTCTTGCCGGCATAGCTACTATTGCGATGATGCAGCAGAAGTCCTTGGAATTCTTGGCCAAGCATTTTTCAGGGTGCGGAATGCATCTGTGCCACATGTGAGATCTACACTTCAATTGAATCTCTTCCCCTTATGGGGACCAGGAATGTGACAGACCCTGATGATTTTAAAGACTGTCAAAGGAAAAAAAAAAAACAGAACAAAGAAACCATTGACTATTGAGTGGATTGAGACGTATGAGAAAACACAGCATTATTATGTGACGGCAGACTCTATCTGCTGTTTCTCAAGATCACGCGCATAGCCAGAATTACAAAGCGCACCAAACGCATGGCTGTCATTCTTCAACTCCCACTGCGGGATGCCACCCTGGTCAGAGGCATTTGCATGTGTGATGTCACCGCATCACGTAAGGGATTGGAACTGCCGGATGGTTCATTATACGTTCCAGCGATGTTCTCTGAGCGCTGCCCGGAGGCCATGTATTTATCATGGCAGGACAAAGTAATACGTGGTCTGGGTGCTAAAAACGCTGCTAATGTTTTGGGAGAGTTCTCCACATTTCGACATTCACTTGGCGTTTAGTAAACCGTGCGAGAATAAAGATGATTCTGCAAAGTGTCAAATAAAGCTCATCTGGTTAGTGTGACTTGTATGACCTTCCTTGACATGGCGGATCTCTAAGGTATTGGTGTTTGCTTCATAGCGCCGCTTTCCCATGTTTGCCTGTGAATGTTAACTAGCTGGTCAGGGTCCTGTCTTAGAAGAGCCAGAGCCTTCACGAAGGGGCACCCTGTAATTGACACAGTCAGGAGGCAACAGAAAGGGCAAAACAAAAGTCTATTCAAGGCCAAATCCTCTTATAGACTCACCCATCCCCCCTCTTAAAATGAAAAAGGAGGGAAAAGAAAGAATATGAAGAAGGAGAGCAGAAAGAGAAGTGTAAAGGTCTGTAAAAGTGGCCTACAGCCATTAAGTAATGAAGAGTGCCTGATCACTGACTGTCACGTAACTTCGGCCCTTTACTTGTTTGCGCCCATCAGTTTTCCCTTTGTTTACTAGACTTTTTCATTGTCAAATTAAATTGATTGTTTTTTGTTTTTTTTTGCATTCCAATTACTTACGCAAGATATTACAAGTTCAGGTCTCAGGTCACTTTGTTCCATCTAAAAGGAAACCAGGCTGAACTCTAGCCCCTCTTGTAAACTTGTGCCTGCATACTTTCTCTTGTTAGCGTAAAAACATAAATCGCAAATACCACACAGAGCTATAGCCATATTTCAAAATAAACCCTAAAGTGCTTTCTTAAATGAGAGCAAATGTGAAATCACCTCCATAATTAACTAGCATGGTCATTTTCATTTTCCTTTCTCAACCCCCTCATGAATTCATGCTTGTCACATAATTCGCCCCCATCACCTGAAGATGTGAGGCTTGCTTGCCTGCAGCCCAGCGCAGCCGTTATTGTTCCTTAACAGCCCATAAATCCGCATGGAGATGTTTGCTAAAAGCGGAATCTGGGTCAAAGGTCACCTTTGCTATCCTTTGGCCCCCTCTCACCAGATGGCACCTCTAACTTTCCCAGGCTGTCATGCAGCAGCCAATGGCTGGCCCACCTCTACAGCTCCCGGGTGCTCTGGTTCCTTTGTGCTCGGCAGTCTAAACAAAGATTCCTCTCCTTTTCTGGCACTAGGGGGTTCAACTAAGTGTAAACAGGAAGAGAAACCTAACTGCAGTGCATGTCGTTTCAGAGGCAGAGTTATTTTAAGACCTTATCAGGATTATATGAGAAAAATCACTCTCGAGTATGGGAATATTGTAGTGCATTATTTGGAATTATAATAGCTGAATTCTCACTTTGCATTATATCGGGCTGTTCTTGTAAATAAGTGCATGTTATTAACTGCTTGGTAAAAGAAATAATTCAAAAAACTGCAACATTAGCCCAATTCAAAAGCATACTACAAGCTAAATATATTTTTTAAAAACATCTGCTTAATTCTAATACTTTTAGCAGCAAAATTAGGCTATTTTATTGCAATAAAGCGTTATTAATTGTGCACATAATGACTTAATCTATGCAAATCACCATATAAATATTGATATGACTTACTCCTACTCTATGTAAATGTGAAACATTAGAGGTGTAATCTCTTTCTGAACCGTGACGATAACTGTAGATATTTACCAAATTAATAAATATGTGCTTATTTCAGTGGCACATCGTGCACATAAATTGACTTAAAATATGCAATGCTCTTGCATATGTTAAGAACAGCCCTCATTTTTGTTCTCTTTATAAGTTTGTTTAGCTGATTTCTTTTGTGAAATTCTAAATGTTGAGTTCCACTACATTTAAACTCTATTAACGGACAAAAAACAGATAAATGACTTGCAAAGCTCTCCAAGTGCACTAACAGTTATTGAATGCACAAAAAGACAGGTACTTATCAGCTATTGCGATCCGTGACTCTGTATATACACTTTTCTGTATATATAGTGCTTATTGCACACATGATGCAATGTATCCTGAGCTAAAGAACTCGGCATAAAAGCCTACTTGCTGTAATGTGATATTTTCTCCTTATGATTAACTCACTTGCAAAGCAGCTTTTCCAGCGCTAATGCCAAGACAGACTGTTTTACATTTCTAATTTGTCATTTCAATAGGAGGGGTAATAGCTTGAATTGCCTACTCTAGGCTAAGCTCCTTATGCTCACTTATGCGTTTTAAAGATTTTGTAAGACTGAACTTAACAGCGCAGGTAAGGCAGTCCACTCCTCAAGCAACATAAACAAAGGATGTGAAGTCCACAGGTTTCCAAAAGCTCCTCTCAGCAAGGGGCCAGCGTTTTCATTCAGATTTAGTTCAGGTTTCCTCCCGACGGACGCACTTGTGGGAGATGGCTAAAGAGAAAGTGGAACGATTGCAGTCTGGTTTCCTACAGGTTTGTGATCCCAGAGCTGCAGTCCTGAGGTGAAATACTGATTTGTGAACTTGTCAGGGGGAGCAGGAATGGCTGAAAGGCGACGGAGGCTAAGTGTGTCACTGCGGCTGTTGTGGGGCTACGCTGCTCGGCAGGACGGCCCACTCTCCTGTTTGCGCCAGAACCTCGCTCCTGAAACCAGGGCAAGCCCCTGGTGAACAACAAAAAAAGCAACTATCATGAGAAGGAGAGAGGAAAGTGAAACAGAGTGGATTGGAAATATACAAATGAGAGGGAAAAGAAATCTAAGTTTCGGATCTTTTTTTTCTTTTTTTTTTTTATCAAGGAAGTCGTTGCTCTTTTTTTAATGACCAGGAAACGTTTAACATGAACAAAAGAACATATTTTTAAAGATTGACCACCCTAAAACTGCAAAAATAGTATCAGACGAGGCCTATGATGACAAAAACAGCAATTCATAGACCATAACCAAGAGCTTCCAGATGGCTTTGTTTCATAACTCTGTGACCTACTGACATGCAATGGCTCATAACCTAAAAGTATTCCACATAGCCATTTAATTGCTAGCCTAGCGTTAGCTATTTCTCAGTTTGTTTTGTGCACACATGCAATGTTGCGTTTTGGAAATCTAATGCCACTTTTGTAATAAATAAAACAAAAGAGAAAATACAAACACAACATGAACAGTATGATGACAGGGATTGAGGGGGTCTGGGGTTTTAAAAAAATCCCCAATGTTAAAACAAACACACTAAGAATTCTACATCAAATCTTTCCATTGCATCGAAACACTTTTCGACCACTGGGTAAAAAAAAAAGAAACATTGCTAAAAGCAGTCCTGGATGAGCCCATTTTGGCATTGGGCAAATGTTAGGAAAATTTTTCAACTAAGACAGTGACACTGAGTTTCCCTCAGATCTACAGTAAGCAACATAAACAAGCATTGGTATTCTCTCAGTTCTGGCAAAAGCACTACCGAGAATAAGATACGAGCAGTAAAAAAAGACATCAGAATTGGTGATTGATGACTTTTCTTGGAAGAGGAAAAAGTCTGAGGGTCAGACCCTGAGATGTAGCTTGAAGGTTTAAACAGAACTGGCCTCGCTGATTTGTAAAATTTATTTTGAAGTCTTAAGGCCAAGGTTGTAGAGACATTCTCTAAACAGAGCTCTGATATCAACTCAACACCACATCACGCTAGCATATTCCCCAGATTCAAAACAAATAAACCAACGCAGACATTTCAAGTAGTTTTCTGGTACTATATGTACCATTTATAAACACTTGGGATGTGTTGAGGTCTGATGTTGAAGAATTAGAAGACCACAGAATTTAATCAATATCTTGGCCATGGAAGTGAGACATGCTGCCAAGTGAATTGGCACACACAGTGTGTCTTATTCAGGCACTAGAGAGAGAGAGAGATAGAAGAGACAAATTGTCCTTTTTAGGAGGTGTGTTTTGACCCCTTGGGACTGTCCACATTGGTTAGACAACCTACAGTTCAATGATAAACCACAAAGGGGCGCACTGTATAAAATCAATGATATGAAAACCTTTTAAAAGGGCTCTCACATGAAAGAAGTTCACTTACAACTGTTGGTTTCTAAACTTGAAGGAATAAAGGCTTTCTTCAAGTGAAATGGATCATTGCTACTTTTTACAGTATATGGTCTATATATATACTCTTATATTTAAGAGTTTAAACAGTTATGAACTGTTTTCTGGGGGCGAGTAAATCATGGCGTAATTTAGATTTTTGGGTGAACTTTTTTAATGAATTTACTATTAGTACAAACTTTACTTTTTAAAAGTAGTGTGATAAGAAACGAAGAGTACCCTTTTATACCTAAATACATTTCCACTTTGTTATGCTTGTTAACAGTCTCTTCACATCCCGATAGAAATCACTAAGTTAAGTGATCTGAATGTATTTACATGTATTCATATCATTTGTGGAAGGCAGAGGACAATAAAATGTTTGCCCAATCATTTGTGTTGGACTGAGGTCTATGATAGGCAGACATGATAAGTCATCAGCCTGTTCCCTTATGCTATTGCAGACTGAGCAAGAATGGAATGTGTTATTATGGTAAAATTATGCGCTTTATACTGTATGTCTTTTTTGCCTGCCTGCATTCATGTGTTTTGGAGGAGGCGGGGCTTTGGAGAGTAATTTGCAGGAGGGTGGGATCTTATGCTTTGCAAAGCTAGCTTGCTATTGCTAGCCTCTCTGAAATCACCTACCCTACCTTTAACATTACATGTAATTCTTCTAATATACTTTTAAGATTCTAATTACACTACAAGTTTACATGCAGCACAGTTAAACACATTTTTATTTTACAAGGGAAGCTAGCTGGCTAACCGGTTAGTCCTTGAGCTAAAAAACTACAGTATATACAACAGGGGTTTAATCCTGCCCCTGGATGAAGACCTCTAAATAAACAGGTAGATAGGTAAGGTTTTCAGGATTACTGGTAACTTTTAGGCTGGAGCTGTCTGGAACCCAGAACTTCGTGCCTCAAGGAGAAAGATGGACACCCCTGATACAGAACAACAACTGTTCAATATGAGGAAATACAAATAATTACATATAAATACATACAGTTTAAAAGATGTTAATTGTCTACCAAAAAAAGAAAAGAGTTCTGCAGGGCAGCACTTTCCACCATTGGACGGAGCTACTTTATTACCTTTGCTGAATCGTGACATTATATTGCTTTTGTCATTTCCTAATTATCATTTGGAAACCAATGTTAGTGAAGTAATATTTTGATTTACAGGGTAAAGTGGGTTTTCAAAGGAAGCTCATTTATCTTTGGCCCAAAAATGAGACAGACACATAAGGGTGGAGAAAGATGTACACAGAAAGAGAAAGGAAGCCTTAGCCACTCTTAGGCCGTGGGTAGAGTGCTATGTGAAAAGGGCTTCAGCCTTTGGCTCTCTGTGCATTTTAACACACCATAAATCATTCTCCTAGCCGTCCCATGTATTCCGTGAATGATATATTTTATTTACACTACAGAGGAAAACACACATGGTTGTTATTAATCATCTCCCACCTTTAATAATGATTCAACTTCCACTCATTCATCACACAACTTCTAAGCTGGGCTTAACACAAGAATAAAAAAAGAGAGAGAAAGAGACAGATGAAAGAAAACAAACAGTGCTGGCTAACAAGCAAGCTTTTTCAGAGGTTAAGGAACAAAGGGACTAATAGCGCCATTTTCCTATTGTGAATACAATGACAGTACAATATAGTATGTTTATCACGTGCCTACAGGTTCTGGAAAAAATACCTGACCATGATTGTGACAACAAAATCTTGAGTACACAATTTTGCTAACCTCACTTATGATTTTATTGCTAGGTAAATATTAGCAAAGAGTCAAGTCTATTTTTTTTTCTTTCAAAACTCAGTTGTAATGATACCCACACACATATGTGCTATAGAGAACTACTGTGTTTCACTCTGTGGCTGCGTTAGTGTCAAAATTCATTAAAAGTGCAGTAGACGGTTATCCCTCATAACGCTGAGGCACAGTCAGACTTCAGTGAACATGAGCCGCGTTGAGGTTCTCTGTACTATCTTGGTGTGAAAAAAAAGACTCACTTCCTGCAAGCACTTATGTCAGATACAGCCCTACATGTCTTTCACTCGGCATTGATTTCTTCTGTTATTAGAGATTTAGCCACATATCTGTCTCACCACAGACATTGTAAACGACACCTAACAGTACAGTCTGTTTGGATAGTTTCCAAATCTTAAAGCTCACGCATGAAGCATATGCTTTAGGGAAGCAAGGGAGGCACAAGGGTGAAGAATGAATAGAATTTCTTCTATCTAACGTCCATTTCGAGTTTCAAGTGGGCTGTAGTAGAATATCAGGCTTTGGCTGACTGAGGGATAGCTATAAATGACATTAAGACTGATTCTCTAGTAATTGCCCAAATATGACATTTGTTTAATCATATACTCTTGTAATTCTAAAACTGGGCGACAAAAGGATGTAAGTATGAAATACAAAAGATGATGTTACTGATGTCTTTATATAATAAAGTCAATAAAGTATAGAGTTGTTTTTAACCCCACTGGTTCTCAGCCAGAGGACCAGAGCCCATAAAGTGAGCCTTCAGCAAACTTCCAAGAGGGCTTCATGATGACTTTCATTGATTTTAAAATAAGACTTTTTCTGGCCTTGGAAAGCCAGGATATGGGGAAGCATAAATGTGTATGATTTCTAGACCTGGAAAAGTAACATAAATGAACTAAATTCAAAAATTAATAAACCTAAGGTATGCTAAAATCTAATATATTTTAATGGGTAAAAAGTATGATTGAGAGGATTACTTATGTATTACTTATGTAATCCTTACATTTAATTATTTTTATTTATTTAAGTTTCTTATTTTGACATTTTTGGACTGCAAAAATATATCTCCTCATACTGTAAATACAAAAATCTTTAAACAGTGACATAACTTTAATTTTTAGTAGAAGTACCCCATAAACAACCTCAAGTAACTGTTTGGTGAGCACGGTCTTAATTCCTGTTTTGACATATTTCCTATTGAAACAGGATGTTTGGGCAGGACATTGTCATAAAATAGGTCAAAGGGCTTTATTTACATCACATCCATCACATTTACAGAAACTGCACAAAAAATGCCAACAGTTAATTCTATCAACTTTTGAGTACACTAGCTTATGGATTAGATTTAAAGTTATGCAATAGATACAGTTGAAGCTAACAGACAACCGAAACATTCATTAAGTGTAATTTAAACATTAACAATGATCAAAATAGTTTAGATTTTTTAAAAGGCAGCTGTTTAAAACCACCAGGAGGCCAATGAAACAATCAAGCAGATCAGCGCTAACAGCTTGAGCTCCTCCCTTCTTTCTTACAGATGCATTCTCCCACAAAATAAGCCCGCGTTACAACAGATTGATTTAAATGTATGTGTGTTTCCAGCACCTCTGTGGCAGACTCAACAAAAGGGATGAGTTTACAATACCAACTCTTACATCCAAGTAATTTATGGCACGCCATGCGCTCAGCAAAGTGCAGCAATAGGCACCTGGCCTAAAGCATAAAAGAGCACATAGCACCGGAAAAAGAAGGATTTACCTTGCAAAATAAAGTGGGAAGTAATTGAAACAGTGCAGAAGTGAGCTTTTGATTATGTTGTGGATGCACTCCGTCATGTCATAATGGCTCTTGTCCCATGAACCGCAAAACCATGTATGCCTAATGAAGCAAAAACAGCTCCACATGAAACAGCTATCTCCATCTTTTGAAGGCAATATTGCTATCATAAAGCATGCTCGGAGTAATAGAAATAAGATTTACACAGGTCCGGCTAATGCATGCTAAGGAGGTTAACTGCTGTGTTTCTTGACAACCCAAAAGGCGGCTCCATCTAATAAGGGTGGCAGCGCCTTTATGGTCTCTCTCTCAGGATGACTGCTTTTCACTGGCAGCGGCAAAAAGCATTGTTTATAAGGCAGTGTGTTGAATATGCAATAAAACGGCTAAAAAACAAAACGATTCCCTTTATGCAGACAATAAATGGGGTGAATATGAACATCACTTGTGCTGTTTAAAGAGACTGCATAATTCAGTGTTTACAAGTGCCGTTGCTAAGGGTGATATTGTGATTATTACTCATATCAATTGCACCCTATTAACACAAGCATTGTTAACTAATAGTTTTGCAGTAGGAGCTGCCATTATCATGCTGCCATATTAAAATGACTGACATGCAAACGGTTTTGTCATACTGTATAAAGCAGTAAAGCAATAGGCCACAAGAGGCTGTGCATCACAGTGTTTTTACCATGGACAAGGGTGCTTCTCAAACAAAATGTGTGATATAATCAGTAATAATCTAAAATAAAAAAATACACTTGTTTCCGCTTTTCCTTAAAAACAGTATAGCTTACAGCCAGATATTTATAGCACAACATACGGCCAATTTGTAAACATTAAAATACTTCGTACTTCCACTGTTAAGCTAATATTGCATCAAAACATGCACGCTAACATAATATAAGTCTAAAAGATGGAGAATTTACTTATTAAAAATTATATATTAGTAGTTATATAGTAGACCGTTACAGTTTTTTTCAATAGTCCATTTAGACATGTAACTGACTTCGTAACTACATGTCAACTAAATGTCAACTAATTCTCAATTACATGTCTACTAACTCTCAGAGTAGATTGTTAGGGTAGGTTTTGGATAAGTAGAATAAGTTTACATGTAGTTTCTGATTCAGTAAATCAGTATGTAGTGTGTTGTAGACCAATCAAAATAAAGTATTAGAAGATATTTCACGAGTTCACACTTCCTCATTAATAGAATAGATAAAGCAAATTTGGCATGCTGTCTGGGGAGCGAGCCGGGAGAACGACAGACTCCGAACTCTAGACGAGGGGTAGGATTCGGCGTCCGGCTCGATCTTCGTCTGCCACCCCAGAGGAAGTCGTAAAGCTGAAGAAGGAGGAGATGGGGAGGAGGAGGGGTGCACATGTAGGGGATACAGGGTTATTTATAGTGAGTAGGAAGGATTTGATTGGGTATTCGTAATAAAGAGATTGATTAGATGATGCGATGCCAGCTGTGATTAATCCGTCCATCTTTCCTCACGAAACTTTGTTATTATCAAAACATGCACTAAGTAGACAGTCTACTACTCTAATGACTGCTAGTTGACATGCAGTTAGAAAGTTACTTACCGAAATAAAGTGTTACCTGGTAGATTTCATAATTATTTACTAATTTATTATCTTACAGGTTCTTTGCCCATAATTCAGGTTGACAAATTACACAACACAAAACTAAATTTGGCCTAGTAATTCATTATTATTTTCCATGAAAAAAGGAGCACTAAGCAAACCAAAAAAACGAAGCACTAAGATATTCCATTTCCTGATTCCTAATATCTTTAGTATTTATGAAACGACACTCTTGGTAAAGAACAAAATAACTTCGCAGATAAGTATTACATTTACTTCCGAACTATTACTTTTCTGTGACCATTTTAAGCCCCCTCCCATTCTATGCACTCACATTCAGTCTTGTTATTCACAGCAATCACATTCCATCGAAATGTCCCACAGTCCTGACAAATAACCATTAACATGATTTTTCCCCCCTTTCCCACTTTTGCCTTCTCAAATTTGGTCTCTCCCCTATTTGTGCAGATGATGTATTGAAATCCATGAGCCCATAATCCTATTAATACAGCTCTTGTCCATGTTACATTTATTTTCTTCCTAATCTCCTGCTCTGGCCTCCCCTCTCTCTCTCTCATTCTCTCTCCTCTTGTCCCTTGGCTGACCCTGGCCCACGTACTCTCCTCTCTGAGCTGAGAGAAATTCAGATTGATACCAAATATAATGGCCATTGCTGGTTTCATAACAAGCTTCCTGATAGTGTGATCAAGGGCTGTTTAGCTTGAATGACCGCGTCAGCCATCTTCTTGAACTGAGGGCAGACTCATGCCAAACCAGAGAGAGCCGGATGAGAATGTTTACAGCGTCATTCTGTGAAACACCATTGATACTTGACCTTTCTGCTATTATATGACTACAACAACACAAGCCAAATAGTTGAAGAGAAAGCTCTAGAAGTCAGACTTTTTAAAATTCTACATAAACATTAAAATGATTTGTGTACATAGCATAGTCACACAGAAGCAGTGCATGATGGGAGTTTACTGTAACTTATTTCTAAAAAAGGGGTAATAGATGCATTTCATCCCTTAACCAGATCGCCGGGATGTCTGCCTTGATGTCTGCATAGGCGATGAAGTCCCTACAAACACATAATCCTAATGGAAATCCTTGTCATACATGCCCCAGTAACGGTTTATGGTTCTGACCATAAGCGCCAATCCAAACCCAGTCCTCCAAACCTATAAACCAATCAGTTCCACAGCCAAATCCAAATGAATCGATTCCAAACTCTTCATATGGCCACAGATGCACTCGCTTACCTATCATCCCACTGAAAACACCTGCAAATAGAGTATTTTTACAAGCTCAGAGCGCTTCAAGGGATGGAGATAAAGTCTAATGAATGTGAATGGATGGGCCATGAGTGAAGTGAAGACTTATATTTACACAGGATCTAGAATCTTCTTTACATGCTGAGAGGAATAGGACAGTTTACTAAGCTCTTCACAGGATGAGGGAGAGTTCCTGATGGACAAAAAATGAACCATATTAACCAATCACAATCTGGAGGAAAGGTGTCATTTTCTGCAGGCATTTGAATGTGACAGTGTAGTTTTACAGTAAATGATTACAATGTGCCTGTCTCTCACGTCAGCAAAATGTGGCCATGTCTACGACTGTCTTCTATGATTTCAACACAGTTCAAAATGTATAATATAAAGCAAATATGTGCAGATTTACAGTATGTTACAACTTTTTTAGTGATTTATATTCTTCTTTTATTTAAATAAACTAATAGTCAGAGGCACCAGATACATTGTGATTTGTTTGTCATACTCAAAACCAGGCAAGACCTGCTCAAATGGAAAGAAACATTTGCTCAAAGAGGTATTGTGGTGAATGAGGGCAGATAAATAAAAGTGATGCATTGAAGGAATAACTAAAAAGTTTAATGTGGCTTTCAGTTCATCCCATAATGCCTTGTGACTGATGAAACATTTCCCATGATTCACAGAGGCCTCTGTCAGCAGTGATGTAAAAAGCCCTAGAAGCAAGGACCGGCACCTAGCCTCACAGTTTCAATTTAAATTTGTCCCTAAAGAGAGATTTTGGGTCCCACTTTATATTAAGTGTCCGTAATACTTCCATAGTAACAAGATGTGTATGTAGCGTGTAACCACAGTGTAAGTACACACCGGTACATAGTATCTACAGCTGTAATGTTTCTGTATCTTCACACATGTAACAACCCTCAGAATGGTATGTATAAGTACAAATGTGTAACAGGACACTGGTAACAACACTTTTTGGTAATGAAAGTACTAATGTGTAACAGGACTAACAGCACTTGTTGGTAAATAAAATGTTACACTTTATATTAAATAGACAATTGCTATGGTTTTAGCATGTAATGAATCTGATGTTACACAGCAGCAGGGAGTAAATTAGGCTTTACATTTAAATTGTGGTTGGTGTCCAGAATGTTACACTTTATATTAAGTGGGCAGTTCCTGAGGAGTTACCATGTATATACAC
>JAUCNO010000795.1:8518081-8530788 GCA_032353835.1 Enteromius viviparus | reverse complement strand
GTTACAGAAATATTACAGCTGTAGATACTATGTACCAGTGTGTACTTACACTGTGATTACATACTACATACACATCTAGTTACTGTGGAAGTACACAGGTATTAGGGACACTCAATATAAAGTGGGACTAGAGTTTTTAATGCCAATGGAATTTTACCTGAGAAAAATCTTAAAAGATATTTCAAATTGGAGCAGAATTAAAGAAATGTGTTAATGGCTGAAAAAAGTGGACTGCTCGGACATCACACTGATTTGCAGAAATGTGCCATTAATTAAAACTTATTCAAATATTTCTTATGCTGAAATATGAGGTCATGTTTAACATCTTGATGTTACAGTATTAGGCAGCATGTGGTTAATAACCAGGATTTTTGGAGAAGAAACTGCCCAGCAAGAAATTTGATTTTATTTATGTCTTATCAGTGTCTGATACACCCACCCACCCACACACACACACAATAAATAAATAAATAAATAAATAAATACATACATTGCCTAATGTAAAAAGAACTGGACAAAAAGATACCTCCACTGAGTCCCTCATAGCCCCCTGTTTGTTACTGGAAAAGGAACATGTTATAATGGTGCACAGGGAAGAGTGGAGAGCAAATTGAAGCCCTCATTAAAACATCTCCAGCTGTATAGTGGAGAAAAAAGCTTGACTGAGGTGCTCAGTGATGTTAATAGAGATCAAATGGAAAGGTAGTGCAAAAAAAAAAAAGGCAGGTTCATTACTCTTGTAGAGGCTAAAACACACAGAGACACCTCTCATTCAGAGACAGCTATAATGGGTCAAGCAGCTAATGAACATCAGACAGACAGACAGACCAATAGGGCGGTTATGATGGGAAGGAGGAACGAGAAACAGACAGATAGACAGAGCGAGAGAGCCTCTAGGTCCAGCCTTTGAAGATGTCCGGGTCAAATCGGCAAGCACAGATCCTTTGTTCTCCTTCTCTTTTATAATTTGATCACTTCCTATACTTGGAGATTTTCTTTAAAGAGAAATAACATTCTAAAATCCTGTTTGCGACTGGCACTAACAAAACAGGAGAGCAGAGCTGACAACATTAAATACAACTGCAAATTATGTTTTGTGTCAAAAATGATTGATTTAAACCTAAATGATAAACCTTTATATGAATAAGCCTCTAGTAGAACATGATTCTTTAAAAATTATTATGATATGCTGAGTTTTGCTGCTTTAAAGAGTATATATATATACGTATATATATATATATATATATATATATATTCATTGTAAATATGAAAGACTTTCCCTGGGATGTCTGTGAGTGAGACAGAAAGGTTTGACAAGCCCTGCCCTATATAATGAAAGGTAACAAAACGATGATGTTTTTTTCTGCTCATATGGCAATAAATTGTATCATAAACTGTATTCTCTCTCAGTCTGTGTCTCTCTCAGGTGAGAGCTCCTCCACACAGAGGAAATGAGGGGGAAAATGATGATCCCCCTACCAGGCCTAATGTTTTATTTTTTCTTCTCTCACTCTACATGCCCCTCCTCTGTTTTTCTCTCTTGTCTGCCAAGATGCAAGACTCTCTGGCCAGAATGACAGAAAATCGAGGCTGCGGTTGCTGAAATCCCTCCTGTGCCTTCAACTCTAAACACAGGGTCAGATGTCAGCCTACAGCTATGCACAAAACTACAGTAAAAAAAAAAAAATGAAAATAAAAAAATAACCTTGTGCCAGATACTGCCATTTTTTTCTGTCCCAGTGTCAATCCAATTAGGTCTCAAGCAGAGTACTGGCAAAACAAGGTGGGTAGTTTCTATTCCAGATTGTTTTACCTTCTGTCTTTCATTCAATCTTGTTTATTAAAATAAAGCACAGAAAAAAGTTTACAATCAATATTACATGCACATAAGTGTGGCAATAGGCAAATCAAAGTTAGGCTAATATTCGTTTTATACTTAACTGTCATCATTTCTCTTTGTTACTTTCATCGTTGTAAATAAAAAAAGCTTGAAACGCGTCACAGATTTATTCCATTACTCAGCCTCTTAGCGGATATTGGACGCCGTTACATTAAGTACACTATGGGATTATACTTTTTATGAACTTTTATTTCTTCAAGTAGATGAGAATGCAATGTTATTTGTTTTCTACATGTAATGCATAAGCACCTGCATTTGATGTAATGATACACATTTCATCAATGCAAAAAATAAATAAATAAATATGATGCCACTTGTAAAGATATATTATGAATTACTAAGAGTCTGGTAGTATGGAAGTGCCGCTTGAAACATATCCTCATTTCAGAGCGGCTCTATGGCTGCAAGTGAAAAAAAAAAGAGAGAAAAAAGAAAAGCCTCCATAAAACCTTCCCTTTACTGCTTATAGCATTATCTAGCTTATGTGTATCATAAAAGGAGAGTAATTCATCTATAAAGTAATAAACTCCAGAATAAGGAGAGCATATATCCTGTGTAACAATACACCTCGCTAGGATAGATTAAACATGACAATATGATTTACAAAGTTCACCTATAAATTACCAGAATATCTAATAGGTTGAATATTCGAGTTGGAGGCGATGCTGAAGTCTTTATCCGGCAGCGGCGGGTCGCAAAGAATGTCTGACATCAAGCGTACGGGTCCTGCCACGGTGTCACACGACGCACTGTATCATTCCTCCATTAATAAAGGCATGGCCGGCAGAAGGGCTTCAGAGCAGAGGCAAAGTTATGGAAAATATTTCTCTCCCAAGGACATGGCACCAGATGTGCAAAGACTTATGGGAGCAATCATAGGTGGCCAAGGCTCGGGCTGTGAGGCCTTATTAAGTTAGGCTGCAATCCAGCACCTTCAACTTATTAAGCTGTCAAGAGTTGCAATGATTAAAACCAAGGAAAGGTCACGAGCAGACCTTCGGCATTGTACAAGGGCTGGTATTTTCTTTAGTAGTGCCGGCCCTAATGAAGACATTTTACACTTGCAGGTGGGATTTGATGAAATGGCTCTTAAGCAATGAGCTCTTGTTCTTTCTCTCCCTTTTTGTATGTCTGAGAGGCTCGGGCAAATCTTCAAAAGTTTCGCCTCTTTTTTTCCCACTCACCTCATCGAAGGTGGAATACAGAGAAATTAACTTATTCTGAAAGACAGGATGAATGGAAGAAAGCGAGAGAGAGGCCTGAAAGAGACTCAAAATCGTTTCTTTCGCCAACACTCGAACGACCGGTCTCACTCTCAGATGGTTTTGCATACGATCATCCGTGGAGATCAAAGCCGAGAAGGCCGCGGTAATAATTACCGGCTGGGTGTGAATGCAGAAACGTTCGCCTAAATATCAGCCGGCACGTTCTGCTGATGAAGGGATTTTAATGTCTGCCGGCTTCGTGCCATCATCTGCCTACGGAGATTAAAGAAACACAGCAATCCGCCAAGAGTTTTATTGAGAGCTGTCACTGGTATACGTCTCAATGCCTGAGGTCCGGGAGCGTTTCTGATGTATTCACCTGCCAGGTCGAATGGTACGGTTTGTGGAGTGGATTGGCGGTAAGTTGTGTTGAAAGGGCAGCTCGCTTGCCTGAGGGTCAGAGGACTGGTTATCTATCGTAACAAGGCTTATTTTAGTCCAGACAAGATGTCAGTAATGACATCTTCACTTTTGTGACACTTCGCCTAGTTTGTCCTCTCTGAAACAATAACGTAAACTGCGAAGCCACAAAGACCGGACTATTTCCCCACAGAAGCTACAGCTTGGTTGCATGGTGTAGTCGATTTCAGTAATATAGCTCTGGATATTGCTGAAACATAAGGTGGAAAAAAGGAGGGTACGGAATGTGCCTGTCTCATTTCAAAGCGTGCCCTTGACATCTTTGTAGATTGGCTTTTTTCTCTTTTTCCTGCATTGCCCAGGACACTGCTACAGCAGCAAATTGCCAATGACAGATATGCAAAATGGGGGTCATACAAAGTTCTCAGCCATTTTATAAAGGAGACACATATACTGTGTGTCTGTCAGCTTGCTAGAGGTGCTGTGTGACCTCTAAAAACTATTTTCATATACTGAAATATATATTGAGTAGCACATATTGCTGTATCTCCAAATGAGAAATCCCATGTAGCGAGAACTCATTTAGCTGTTCTTGAGGCTAGTGTCGCTGTCAAAGTTGAAATGAGAACAAGCAAATGTGGTTTAGGGGCACGAGGTTTCCAAAGTTGTCTTACAAAAGTTGCTTAAGCTCTGTGAAATGCCAAAGTTTTCTTTAAGTACACTGGGAAAGACTCTTTGACTCATTCACTTCACAACATTAGGAAACAGCTGTCAACCCCACCATGAAATAATACAAATCCTGGCATCCATGTATTGGTTAATGTTCTGTTCTTTAAGGTTATGGTGACCTATCTACACGCTGCGGGATCTGAGCATATAAGTCAAAGCCGCTGAGATGCCCCCTTCCTTAGGCTTCAAATGTCCTAATTACTACTGTGTGCCTCACAGGTCAAGCCGAGCTTTCCGTACTAGCCTGGCACCATAAGAGTATTCTCCACTCCATTAGCATGACATTTCAATGCACAGGGCTAAATGTTCCCACTCCTTAAACTCTCAGCCTCCGAGGATTCTGTGGCCTACATAAAAGACTCAGCTTAGACCTAAGCTGCTCCTTTTTTCTGTTGGGGGAAAATGCTATCAGAGAACTGAATGAGAAAAGTTTGTTCCAATTGAGGCAAAGCAGAGAAATGGAGCTATGACCGTGTTGCATTTATGTAAAATGCCAGGCACTGTGAAGCTTGAGGAAAAAGAGGTATAGGGACACAACTTAGCAGATTCACGCAAAAATGACATATTTTTACTCAACCACATATTGTTCCAGATCTTTATGACATTCTTCTGTGGAACACAAAAATGTTTCTATATTATGAAGGCCAACTAATACAATTTAATTCAAAAGCTTTGTATGAGAAAAAAACTGAAACAGCAGCATTATTCAATAAAAATCTTGTTTTCCAAGGTGTGGAAATGCATTAAACTTTCATTGACAATGATACTGATATTGTTCCAAATATCAGCTCTTATGTCTATATTATTGGTAGTTTTGGTTTGTTCATTATTTAAAGCTATCACATGGCTTCAGAAGACTTGCAATATGGCACAAGAGCCAAGTGGGCAACATTCATGATGGTTTTTTTTAATGTTCTTAACACAGCATTAACACTCAAACGCATTACCCAACATTTTTTGTGTTCTGCAGAAGAAAGAGAAAATGTCAAATGTATTTTAAAACAGCACAAGGGTGTGCAGTGGATTATTTTTGGATAAACTGTCCCTTTAATGACCGTGTGTACAATAACAACAATGATGTTTCAGTGATGCACAACAACAGACAATGTGCTGATAGTGTCTGAAAATGTATTCAAAAGAAACTTTAAATCAATGTTGTCTGGTGGGTTAAAACCAAATGGCAAGAATTATCAAGAAAGACAGCAGATGAGTGTGAAGTGTAAATGCTGTTAAAATACTTGCCTTAGATTTCAAGTGCATTCACCCTGTTCGCATACTGTATCAAGCATGTAAAAGCTCTGCCCATCCCTTTTTTTTTTTTTCCTTTTTCCTTTTTTTCCCCCTAACAGTTCCCAGGATACCTTTTGCAGCACCTGAAAGCTCCCGTTACCTGAAACAAATTGCCTGAAGAAATCTGCACCGCTTCTGGTCCTAAAAATGCAAAGGAGATGCAGAAACTGGCACGCTAAATGAACAATACTCTCGTGTTTCTGCTCTCTTTAAAAAAAAAAAAAAACACCCAGCTTAAGACATAATAAATAAATAAATAAATAAAAGATGAGAAAGTAACTCTCTGTGTAGTCTCTGTGCAGTTGTGGCTTGTGCTCAGGGCGAAAACCAGCACCGTTGCACAATAACTCCCCTGCACGAAAGCATATCGACACACTGCTACAGGATGGAGTTTCACAGTGTGTTTTGAGTGAATATGATATGAAAAGATGTTAGCGATGCAATTTTCATCACAATGGTGGGATGCGAGATGCTCATTTAAAGACATAAGAATCGACGGGCTGTTTTTCCCCGAGACCCGCTGTGCCGCATCCAGCTTCATGTCTCTTTAATTTGCTGCTTGGAGTGCAAACATTACTCCTTTGCTATGTGAAATACTCAGTGATATCTTACATATACATGAGACTACCAAACGCTTCTTAAAGAGAGATAAAACGTATTTACACATCATGCTGAATGACTGAATTAGAGAATCCGTGAGGCTACGATGTTAAAACACAAGTTGGAAAGAAGCAAACCCTCGGGTGAACTCTTATAGAGGGGATCTGCATGCTAGATATAGATATAAGATGGGAAGCCGGCCGGGGAGCCCATCCTAATGCAGTCGGAATGACAGCGAGAGCATGCCTTGTTTCCTTTTCCCCTCTTTTCTTTTCTCTATCCGTGCCGTTAGAGAGCTCATTATAGAGTATGCAGAACTCAGGAGGAATGAGCGAGTGAGAATTGTGGGATTTCAGCTGTAAGCTAGACTGCCATTCTCCCGTTACAGTCGGTTACTGACAGTATATTGATTGCCAGCTTTCCAATGATTCCAAATCAGTTTGGGGATTTTGCTTACTTGCGACTTGTTGATACGTGCAGTCATTAATCTGGAGATCTGATTGCAGATCAGCTTTTTAGACAGAGCCACTAATGACTTCATAAATATCTCAGATGGATGGGGAACTTCGAAAAACTCTGGCTTAATCACTTTTAGCCTTATTGCACTAATAAAGATTTCAAATCCCCATCCACTCCTGAAAATGCTTTGAAAGAAGTCAGGCTTATAATGATAGACCGGTTCAAAAGGTAACCTTGTGCACATCACCTATTGCGGCAAGGCCTGCAGAACAATGCGAAGCTCCGCTGAATTACAAATTTCTCGGGGAAAAAAGCAAAGGAAGAAGACATGAAATATATAAATAACATAGCCGGGTTCACCATGAGTTCATCGGCGGAAGGCCAGCAGTAAGACAGGAGAGCAGGGAGAGAGAAAGAAGAAGGCAAAACAGGAAAAACTTTTCTCTTTCTCCTCACTGGAGCTCTGCCCCCTGCTCATAGGTGTTGCTAAAATGATTAGCTGCCAGCAATCAGCCTGTCGCCGAATCAGCTTTGAACTGGTCAGGGTCGACTTATCACATGACCGGCAGCCGTTTGCGATGGTGGGATGAGCCACGCTGTCAGGTGAGAGCTGCGTTTTTTTTTGCATAATTCCCCAGATGGGAGCGATGAGTTCACAGCCTTGCTTTAGCAGGCACCAAATTTGGGGGGGCTGCTGACATATAATCATTTTAGGAGGGCGAGAGGCTTGGTATGGATTCTGTAGCGTAGGCAAATGCACACACGCACACATTCGTATGAATGGCGGCAGGTAGACAGAAGGAGGTCAATAACAGAGGCCGGGCTTATCGTCCCGTTTCCACGCTCACCTCACTCAGGGTTCATCGCTTGTAGCAGCTGGACAAGATGTGTGTGGGTATGGGTGTGTGTTTGTATGCAGCGTACACCATCCCAATTACACACACATCTCCTGGGTCTGCTTTCCAGCTGAAACATCAGTGGAATACCAACAGATGAAAGTGTTTTTTGCCCTCTTTTGTTTTTTACCACATCACCTTTTCCTGTGGTTTTAACACACCCGTGGCCCACAAACAACCTCTCCCAGTGGAAGCGCTGAACTGAGAGATGACCCCAGTCATCAGACCGGTCTGGGCTGATTTGTGGGGATACGCTCTCTCTCCTCCTGAGACTAAGTTTCAAGCCTTCACCTCACTGCCTTTGGCTGTCTCTCAGCCATCCACACAAAGCCTCGACTAAACTTAACTCCTGCAGATTAGCAATGAGACAATGAAACAAAAATCGCTCCGACTTTCAAAAAGACACCAGTCACAGGCTTCACTCAGTTTTTGGTTCTGAGATAAAACATAAGAGATAAAACAAACAACAACAAAAACTACAACAAATATGTATAATATATTAATAAAGATTTATTTGAAACTGTAAATTAATAAACTGTATAATTAAATAAACGTACAATTAAATATATCGTTTATTACTTAATAAAAAATAATGCAATGAATTTCTAATTAGTTTAGTCATTTCAAATTCAAATTGCTTTAGTGGCATGACTGAAAAGATACAATATTGCCAAAGCTTGAAATATATGTGTAGAAATATAATAATAACAATGAAGAGATCAACCTTATATGAGGAAAACAAAACCCTATAACAGATTTAAACTTAAATTAACAGTGTAATAAATTTAAACTTGTGAACATTTCATACCACAATGTTTAACTTAAACAAAAAGATTGAGGGTCACTATAGGGGACAGTAGTAGACATACTGAGGTCAGACGTATGGCACTCATTACACTCATTCACCTGCTGTCTCTCAGACTGTGGCAAAAGTGCTGCTATCTGTCCCTCTCCTAGTATTATCTTCATTTGTTCCTCTTCGGTCATTGCTGGACAGTTCTTTATGATGTTTATGATTTTGTTAATGTACTGTATAGGTCTCTTACTGATCTGAATTTGTGGCAGTGAAGTAGAAAGTGTGTCTTTGTCTCGATCTCTCCTGTCTTACAGTGAGCACACACTCTTTGTTCTCTGAGTAACCAGCTCTTTTTGTGTCTGCCGGTCTCGATGGCTAGACTGTGCTCACTAAGCCTGTACTTGGTCAGGATTTGTCTCTGCTTCGCGTCTCTGACACTCTGGATACTCTGGGCTGAATTTATGATATGATATATGATATTTAAGATATACAGATAAAAAAAAAGTAATTGACGTTTTCTGTGTTCATTTAATTGTTTAAAAAAATATGTAAATGGAATATTATTACAATTTGAAATAATAATTGTCACAGTGTAATTCATCCTGGTGATGGTAAAGCCTTTTCTAAAAAACATTTTACAGTAATATGCTGATTTTGGTGCACTATAAACATGTATTATTAATGTCAATGTCAAAAACTTTGTACTGCTGGAAACCTTGACACATTTTAATCCCCAGGATTCTTTAATGAATAGAAAGTTCAAAAGACCAGCATTTATTGTAAATACAAATCTTCCATAACATGAATGAAAGCATGAATGTCTGTTACACAGAAGGGAAAAATGTTCATGATGATGGAATAAAAAAAAAAAAAAAAAATGTTGTCTGTACTATAAAGAGCAGTGATCTGTTGAATGAATAAACATTGATTCATGCCATAATTGTGTGATTTTATGTTTGTGCAAATATGATGACAGTTTTGTCACATCACTTTCGTTGAGCTCTTGTGAACAAAAATTATAATTATGTGAAAATTTGTCATGAGGTGATAAAATGGGCATTGATTAATTTGTTTAATATCTGTTCTCCTGTGAATGTTGACTGCTCTAATGTGACAATACAACACAAGTCTCATATACAGTATTACAGTGTGCTCTGTTCAGACAGCATACAGTAAGTGTTAATGGCTGCATGTCACATCCACCTGGGTTCATATGCTTGTTTGTTTGGCACTCTGTCACTTTGAATTGCTGGCAAGTGGCACCAATGCACACTGGCATCATGCCCTCAGGGGTGTAATAGTTTCTCTCACTCACACTCACCCATCACAATTATCATGCCACAACCACTCAGTGCTCATTGGAGGTCATGTCAGAATGACAGCTGTCACTGCTTTCTGATTACCCCCACCTGGGAGAGAATTAAAGACAAATAAACCAACGGTAAATGGTGTGTGCGTGTTTGTGTTTGACGTGGCCACCCCACAACCTCTCGTTTCCTCACTTCTTTTCAGTGGAGGTGCTCTAACTGACTGTACAGCCCCAGAGAAAGGTAAAGATGTCATTATCTAAATTTCAACATCGGCCTTAGTTAAACAGACTTGCCATTTTGAAGTTAATGGCAATATATTTTCAGATTATCTCAGAAGATATATACACATTATCCATTTCATAAGAAAAGTGCCCTTTTAAATCATATTTAATGTTCATTAATAACAGCCCTGAACAGCATTACTGTGGTTCTCACTTGAGATAGAAGTGTCTGCCAAATGTATTAAACAATCCAGAAAATAAACACATATGAAAATATATTTCAAATTTTAAATTATGAAGTGGGGTGTAGGAGATTTATCTATATTATGAAATTAGACTTTTGCTATTTATTTTCAGTAATTTTCAGTCTTAGAGTTAATCTTAAAAAAAAATCTATAAAAATATTCAATTCAAATGTATTTATGGCTCTTTTCATGTAAATATTCTATTAAGCAGATTTAGTGCTGAAAAAATCTATATCTATATAGCCAAACTTACAGTATTACAGAGTTATAGTAGAGTTATATTATTCAGTTATACTATACAGTTATTGTATGTCCATCACATTTTTTAATGGCAAAGACAACAGAATGATATATTAGGGGTGGGCATAGATTATTATAATTTTTTTTTTTTACTAGATTGATCTAAATTTATTTTAAAATAATTGTAGATTAATCTAGATTAAAATGGCTCATTTGATTTCTGCCAAAGGCATTCAGAATCCACACATAAAACAGTTATTTTAAACTGAAATAATATTTCACAATATTACAGTTTTTTCTGGATTTTTTATCTAATAAATGCAGCCTTGATCAGCATAAGAAACAACATTTTTGAATGGTAGTGTATGTTTTATGGGTTTACTACAAATAAAAAACATACTAGTTGAACTAATGTAAACACACATTAACATGGTTTTGCTACTAGCCATTTAGCTTCACCATGGTATTTGTGATTATACTAATTGTAATCAATCGGAATGACTATAGCAATGCACACATACAGAGCATAATAAACACAGAGATGTTAGTCCCACCCGAAATGGTACATGAAAATCACGGACGACAGGTGATAAGAATCGAAGCTCACATATATAGTAGTTTAAAAAAAAAGTACCATCTGGATAGGGCTACAGTGCAATTCGGCTAGGTATACATCTGCACTAAAATATGGTGGAAGTCATCATACATACATTGCAGCAAGTTAACGCCGATCACAGTCCACCACTTAAATTTATATTTATATATATTTTTTTGCCATTTACTGTGATTCTATAAAGACAATTTAACATCAGTAGGATATTTCCTACTGCACTGTTTCTAATACAAAAAAATAATGATCTACAGTGTAAAAATGATCATGGTATGATTATTGTATTTTGTTTTCAATAACCTCTTTTTGGAACCATTAAAAATTTAATATTTAAATATACATACATTACAGAAATAAACACTAAACAGCATCTAGTCCATATGTTCACTGGCCATCCTGTGGTCTGAGTGCTCCCTATGGCCAGTCCATCCCTGCCTAGGTCAAATATTAATCAATTCAACATCAGCTCTCTTAGCTGAGTCCATGCAGCTTCGAATGGGGATTTTGCTGGCAGTGGGGTCCACTCCATGGTTAACATGTGTCTCGGTCATTTAGCATGCGAGGCGGGTATCATGCCATGATGACTTTTAACCCCAGAGGAGGGAACTTGACGGTAGACCTCAGGGGAAAGCTGCATGGTAATGGTAATTTCAGTGTGAAATGTAGTCCCTGGTAGAAAGGTCAAGGTATCAGCATAAGCCCCCTTGAGCCAGGCTTAAGGACTTTTCGGGACCGCCGGTACAAGACTGACCCCCATTCTCCTCTGCAGATCCTCCAGATATCCCTGTGCCTTCCAGTCCCACAGAGAGAGAGACCAAGAGCTGTGCAGCGCCGTGTCGGAGAGAGGAGGGGGTCTGGTAAGATGAGTGGAACACTGAAGGATCGCTCCACATCCCAATGAGAGAATTTGGTGGAAGTGAGTTTGTGTATGCAAGTGATCGATACCAACAACCCATCTCGCTCGTCTCACACACATGTGCATGCACCCAGGGTGCAACAGTGCTGTCTCACTCCGCCTCGTAATGAGTGTGTAGGCTCAACACTGGCAGATGGGAGAAATGCCACCGTTGCAGAGCGTGTCACTCAGCTGTGATAAGATGTATTAGAGAGGAACCGCTCCTTAAATCATGAGAGTATAAGCATATGTTGTTTGTGCTACTTTGTTTGCTTCTGGCTGGATTTTTTTTCTGCCTGTTTTATTTGTGAACTTGCTGTGATGTGGCAGTTCTTCAACAGCTGGCTCAGTCAAAGATGTTTAATCTGGGTAAATTTAAAGGAAAAAAGGAATCGGAATTGGAGTCAAAACGTTAAAAATCGCTAAAGGAGCCGTGAAGTTATGTGCAGCTGTAGGTCGGCAGACTAACATAACAAATATCTGCCAGAAAGCAAAGCTATTTATCTAACACTGCCGACATAATTTCTCATGAAGAGAGTTCTACATAAATGTTTGAGAGAAGCAAGCAAAGCTTATCCTGTCAGTCAAAAGACAAGGATACATTAAAATCAAAAGTTTAGTCTGCTCACCAAGGATGTGTTATTTTGATTTAGATTTAAAGTGTAACTTATTCATGCGATGGTAAATTTGAACTTCTAGCAACCATTACTCCTTCACTATTGTCCATCAGAATGTATTCTAACTATATAGAAAACCGTTGTGCTGCCTGATTTGGTGGAAAACCTTGCTTATCTATATACAGTATGTCTATCCTTACAAAAAAAAAAAAAATTATATATATATATATATATATATATATATATATTTTTTTTTTTTTTTTTTTTTTTTTTT
>JAUCNO010000795.1:8487193-8517981 GCA_032353835.1 Enteromius viviparus | reverse complement strand
ACACATGCAGTTGTTATACAGGCATGGTAGCGGTGAAACTGTGGAATACTGACCATGGTACAGCCTGTAATGTCTCAATAACTGTACTTTTACAGCACAGGAAAAAACACACAATTTGCATTTCCACATGGCTTGACAATGAAAGTTGGGAACACTGGCCACTCACTTAGGCTTTGATAACTATTATGTTACTTTTTCAGTAACAGAATGAATTAAGGATTTTCTCCAGAACACCGCTAACGTAATTCAAAGTGCCATATTGAGTTATGTCTTTACAATCAACACTGCACGCTAGCTACACGCTAGCTTAAAGCTCGGAAGCGTCCGAGTAGGGTCGCGGTTAACCAGCCTGATAATAAAATAACTCGTGCAAACCAATAAAAAAAATATATTACCTCGTTTGAACGTGACCTCCTGGCCCAACGACAAGCACACACGCCGTTCCAGTGGTTCCTCTCTGGTCCAGCTTCGTTACTGTTGAGCTCTGGTTGACTTGTTCGAACGTCTTTCCCTCTTTTTTTTCATTTAAAATCTCTCGTGCAGTTTGAAAGCAGGTGCGTCTGTAAATGATGCATTCAAGCGCTATTCGGATGGTCCGACATTACGCTTTAATCAAATTTAAGCCATATTATGGAAAATGAATGGATACTACATAAAATATGTGCTATATTTTACTGTTCCACGCATTTAAAAGCACATTTATTTACTAAAATCCATAAAATAAGGGTTACTTACAGACCTCTAAACATTTCTGCTTGATACACAGCTAACGTTACCTCTAACTAACAAAGAAGTGTTCACGCGGCAATTTGCAGTATGATTCCCTGAATGTATATCGCAGCCTGGCCGCGGTACAAGTTAAATAGGCAAAATGAGTTTTATTTTCTGCTGTAGCGCTGTTATTATTGCACTTTATCAAGTTTTAATATTTTTTATGCGTGGAAGTAACCATCTAGATTCCCACCGTGTATTTTATCCAAATGATGGCTGTTCAGAAATTTCCCTGGAGAAGTGAAGCTCTGGACTGCTGTGCTCCGTTTGCCAGATTTTTTTCTCTCTTTCTGTCTTTCTCTTTAGCCTGTCTTTAGACGTGTATCTTCAAAGTCGAACCAGTTTAAACATGTATCTTTGATGTTCTTTATTTTGACTGCCCAATTATTTGTTTTTTGATTGCTTTTGAATAGCCATTCTGACCCAGAGACCCAGGTGTTTGTAGAGGAGGAGCTAACTCTCAGGGCTTTCGCAACCGTTTTTTTTTAATGCACTCAAAGCAACTGAGTTATTATGTCAAAAAATCATTTTTGAGTTACTTTAACTGATGGGAGTGATTGATCACAACTTTTACAGAAGTTTAAGTTAATTCAACTTACTTCTGTTATTAAGATGTACTGTTAGGTTTTACAGTGTACTGAAGCATTACTGAAACATACAGAAAACTCACAATAAAATTGAATTAATGTTTTCGCCTGTTTTGTCGTCCCTCCACAGGTTGCTTTGCACACTGCCTTGATTTCAGGATTCTTCTTTACTCTTTCATAGACCACCACAGATTCTTTGTCCCGTGTATCAACAGTGCCAAATAATGGAGTGTCTTCTAATGTGTTCCAAGTAAACTTCACTTTCACTGGGCAGGATGGCATGCTGCAAGTCAACTCTCCTCTCTCGCCCACTTTAAACACAACTTGGGACGGCAGGTCCAGTTTAAGGGAAAAAACTATTCAAGAGAACACCGCCTGTTAGTTCCTCACTAACTCATCAGTCAGCCTTATTCATTAACACTTTAGAATAAGGAACACTTATTCACTATTAACTATGTCCTTTCCCTTAATAAACTCCTAATTCGATGCTTATTAATAGTTAGTAAGGTAGTTGTTAAGTTTAGATATTGGGTAGGATTAGGGATGTAGAATAATATGGGCTTAATTACTACTAATAAATGCATGCATACTAATAAGCAACTAGTTCAAAATTTTACAACAATTGTGCAGTTTATGTGCAATATGCAATTAAATCATAAAAAAAGAATTTTGTTATATAACGCTCACAACATTAAATAAAGTAGTTAAAATATTACATCATTAGAATTTCTGTGCATCAATAACTAAAAATGCACACAATTACAAAGCAACTAACTAAAAGTGGAAGGATTATAATGCACATGTAAATACAAATAATATGCAGCTATAATATGGTAGTCTTATATAAAATAAATATATACTGTATATATAATAATTTGTTAATGTTTTAGTAGTTTAGTTGTGCTTTCATCATTTTAAGTAGTTTTTGTTTTATTTAAATATGCATGTGTTTATTTCAATTTTGGTTACAAATTGCAATGCAAATGTTGCTAAAATATATTTTTTTATTTTAGGTTAATTGTAGTTAACTAATAACCCTTCAGCTGCAATGCCTACAAGAAGAGCAGATGGCCAGAGTCTAAAATATGTTAAAATATTCAGGTTACTTAGCATACGTAGTTAAAATCCCGACATTTGCAAGAAAGCTTGAAGTAAATGTACAAACTTACCTGCAACCGGCAGAAGCAAAGTCACCAGTACAGCTGAATCCATGCTGTCCTAAAGATCACTCAATGACTCTGAGTTAATGTGCTGGCTTTCTTTCATTCAGCTCTGGATCTGATTTATAAGAGAAGGGGGAGGGTCCGTAACCCACCTCCTTAGCACTCCAAATAAGACATGGAGGAATTTCCCAGCCCTCCGTCCCTCTGCAGGCTCCCCCTGCTGTCCTGAAGACGCTCTTCCCAATTACAGGAAACGACTTTGTGTATACACTTTGAAGATAACATTTCCATTATGAACTTCCAGTGCATAATATAACTCCCGGTGCTTTTTTTTATTTTTTATAAATGTGGGCAGACAATTTATTTTCCCAGAAATGCAGAATCTAGAAGAAGCTGGAGGCTGTGGTGATTCATGCAACCCATGGGTTTTAATACTCCTCATAAGGTCATTTATCCATTTGATTAGATTTGCCTGTGTAAGTAACATTATAAAAGTATTGTATAGGGAATCATGCAGCTTTCCACTTGCACTGTTTTACTTGGAGTCAACAAATCAGTGTCATCTTTCGGGTCGCTCGCACAGATGCGCGTTTAGGTTTTTAACAATAGACTGATGATTATGTAAGCGAGTGTTTAAGAGCGGATATGGCTGGTTGTAACTTTTTATCAGCATGTCAACAGGGTTCAAAAATCCCATTCTCTTCACTGAACTTTACCACATAACAGATGTCCTCACAACTATGGAATGGAACTGAAAAGAAAAGTAACAAGAGATTTGGGGTATTTCATTGGTGAAAAAAAAACTTAATTTACTTCAAATCTATCAAATAAAATTATAAAATGACATGTAGTCATGATGCATGAATATATAATATATACTTGACTTTTAAAGAAGCTGTTAAATGAAAAGCTACTTTTAAGCTTTTCATACAAATTACTAATACACTATGAATATTATTAATTCTTGTGCTGTCAAACAATCTCAATAAATTGCATCCAAATTATTGTTTGTATATGTGTGTGTGCTGTGAATATTTATTATGTATATATAAATACACACACAGACTATATATTTAAGAAAAATGTTATATATTAAATATATTTATATAAAATCTAATACATATAAATATATGAATGTATGTAATAATTTTCAAATGTTTACTGTATTTGTGTATTTATAAGCACTTAAAAATAAACACAAACTTTTATTTCAAATATGGTTAATCACTAATTGTTTGACAGCACTAATTAATTTGAAATAAAATATATAATTATATCTATTTGTGCAAACATGCTGTTTATTAAAATTTTTATAAAATATTCAGCATTTTATATCATATAAATATTAATGCCCTACATTAATTCAAAATGAAATATGTAACTGACATTATAAGCAGGCTTTTAAAATAAAATGCACTATTAAATATGAATCATCTTACATAGTGATTGTATATGCTTTATATATATTAATTTAAAATATATAATTGACATTTAAAACATAAAACAGTTAAATAAAATAAGCATTTTATATAATATTATTAATTCAAAATAAATCCTATTAATATAATTGACCATTTAAAGAAACTTATAAAAATGCACTTGTAATAAGCATTTTATAAATGAATGTTAATTCAAAATATGAATATAATTGACATTATACATAAAATGCATTATTAAATAAAATAGGCATTTATATATGAATGTCAATACTAAATTATATACTATATTTGACATTTTATACATTAAAATATTAAATAAACAAGTTTTTTATAATATTAACACATAATAATATTTAACTAATTAATATTTTCAAAAAACATACAAATATTTTATATAAAAGTATTAAATAATATTTGTTTTATATAAAAATTATAACACAAAATAAACATGAGAAACAACACCGGTTATTTTTTTATCATTTATTTGAACATTCATAAACATCTGTCATTTAAAAAGTGGCAGTGTAGCCTTCACAGTTGTGCAAAACACACTTGACAAAAAGAACCGTTACAAAATCTTTACAAAACACTGTAAAACACATGCAGCTCATCGTGACTGAAAAAAACCACCAGCAGATTGTAGAAGCATCTTGAACAGGCACGAGCGAAATTTGGCCACAGTGCAAGCCGTAAGCTTTTCGCAGCTCAGTTCATGTCACCCAGAAATGCCCTGCGGCTGTTTTGTCTGGGGAAGATGTGAGAAATAGTATTGATGGTGATGGGCTCGACTCCAACAGTGGAGCCCCGCAAGAAGTCTCCTCTCATCACAGACCTGAAGGACTTCCGAAACTCCTCGTTCTTCCAGGTGTACAGAAACGGATTGGACACGAATATAGTGCAGAACACAATCACCGTCGACGTCCAAAGCACAACGGACACCGGAACAAAGAGTCCCGCGACGAGGACCCAAAAAATGGGCTCGGTGGTGAGAACGAAAATAAAGCAGACCGCGAGAACGTAAAAGCCGAGTCGCTTGTCCTTTCTGGGGAACGAATAAGGAAGGTTGTTCACGATTTGGAAATTCAAAATGCTGACTCTCTTCACGCTTATCTGGACTCGGCGGAAGATTTTAAAGTAGCAGTACACCACAACCAAAGTCTGTCCGATGATGGTAAACGCGAGCGCACCGGTGGCAAACCGACTGGACAAAACCGACACCGATGTCCCCTTTGCAAACGAAGCGTCTTCAGCGTCCCGGCACCTTTCGGGCGGATACCGAAAGGACGTGATCCACGGGAACAAGGAGCCCAAGGAGACCAACCACGAGCCTGCGATCATCCATTCGGTGTTCCTTTTCTGATACAGGCTTTGATACACCGCAGGGGTTTTGGTGATCAAAACGTACCTGTTGACCGCAATGAGCGAGTGGGAGAGCAGCGATACGGTGATGCCCAGAAACAGCAGCGCTTCTTTGAACGCCTGGTAGCCGATCACCAAAAAAGTCCCGGTGGAGGTGGCCACCGCTTCGTGGGGCATCCAGAAAGCACACACCAGCAGATCCGCCACGCAGCCGTTGACGATGAACGCGTTGCTGGCCGTGCGGAGCTTCTTGAACGTCACCACCAAATAGATCACCAGGAGGTTGAGGACGGTTCCCAGAACGCACATGAAGGAGTAGACGGTGGCCAGGGAGATGCGCGAGCCGCGTCCCAGAGCGCACGCCGACAGCGGCACGTCCGTGTCGTTGAGCATGATGCGCGGATAATGTCATCTCATCTTACCGCAGCTCACATTGTGAGAGGAACGTGTGCGTGAGAGAGAGCGGAGCTCCCTTTGGCGATGCTGCGGTGGAGAATGGAGGTTTATATGCGCGTGTGTGTGTGTGTGTGTGAGAGAGAGAGAGAGAAAGGCGTGAGATCAACAGGAGCCCACGCTGCATTCTCACGTGTTTTTCATCACTCCCAGGGTGCACAATCACCATGAAGGCAAGCAATTATTCATAATAGATTGAGCCTGTAATAATCAATAGAGTGCCTTATAATGGGCTCCCCATTGAGAACCTTTAGGAACACGAGGAAGGGAAGAGTCATGGACTTAATATTAGTTTGCTAATTAAAGGGATAAATTATTGTGAAAATTCTGGCAACTCGCCCACTCTGAAACATTAGGGTTCTTCTATGAAGAAAGAAAGTTCTTCAGGTTCTAAAAGAATAAGAAAGAAGGTTCTTTAAAGAAGAGTGCATTTACTCATCTTTTAAACCTGTGGGACTTTCATTCTTCCGTGGAACTCAAAAAAACAGACGTTTTGCAGAATGTTCACGCTGCTCTTTTTAATACTATGAGAGGGAGTGAGGAATGGAAACGTACACCCTTTATTGCTTTTGAAGAACCAGAGCAAAAAGGCGATATTTGATGTGAATTCATTAAAAATAATTGGCTCGTTCATTTGGCTCATGATTTATTCTCCAGGAATCGGACTACACTGACCTCTTAAGAGTTATTGCTTGGAAAACCTGACTACCACTGGTCATGCGGTGTGTTTTGGATCCACAGGCTGAAAAGAACAGGCTTATAAGAGTCCCTCATTGGACAATCAGGACCACTAAGGAGATTCATTCATCAGGAATCGGTCTACATTTTGAGTTGCATGTTTCTGATTCACTAAACAGTAATTCGTTTGTTGGGAATCGTTCTAAAATGATTTCGCTTTCGTAAATTGTTAGAATCAGACAACACTGATTATGCTCTATTTTAATTTACTAAAAAGCACAGTCTAATAAAAGTCATATTTTAGGTTAAAGGGTTAGCTCACCCCCAAGTCTTAAATTCTATTAATTACCGTAAGTTCATGTTTAGATTAAATTTTTGATGAAATCAAAGAATTTTCTGAACCTCCCATAGAAGGATGTATGGTTTCAATCATAATTTTACAAAGCTTTACTTTTTGTGTGTAAAGAACAGCAGCAACTGTATTCAACAATTCTTCACCATTATAGATAGACTATCATGACGCATTGGTTTTATGTAAACGATGCATGTGCAAACAGCTGTTGTATTTTACCAAAAATATCTCAATTTTGTTTTGAAGATGAACCAAGGTCTTACGAGTTTTAAACATGAGGGTGAGAAACGACAATGTTACTATCCCTTTCGGAAAACACTAGTGTTGCATTTAATTCACCAAAAGCCTCAATGATTCGTTCAGAAATCCAACACCACTGTCCATTTGAATAAATTCAGCACGTGAGTGTTTCGTTTAGCAATCAGACAAACAAAGGTTGCGCTGTACGTTTCATTCATTAAAAACACTCATAAGAGTCGCTTTTTATTTGAGCTTAAAAAAGAGCAGCGTGAGTATTTTCTTCATCCGTTTCTTAAGTGCTCAAATCAGGTATGTTAGAAAAAACAACCGACAGTTTTGACACGTCAAGCTTTGAGCCATTTCAAAGATGCTTAAGCACAATCATTATAAAGAGTGCAGCAACCTTGAAACCACCTGCTATTTGCTTCGAGTCTAGAGTTTAATGTGTATTCAAAGACAGACATCATACTATGATATGGCTGAACGAAAGGGCTCTGGAAAACACGGAGTAATGGTTTCAATTAAATATAATATTACACCTACGACAGCTATAATGTTACCGTAACCGTCTATTAAGATCGAAGAGTCCTTAGTAGAGCATTTTGGGCCTACAAAACTGTTGTCGAAGCCTCAAATAGTGTAGAATTTAAACTGACATTTTGAAATACTGACTGAATTCACGGCTGTGAACGACTAGCAGCCATTTTCACAGCTGTCTCCAAACGCCCACGGCCCGACGCCTGCTGCCAGATAAGACTCGAAATGAGACTTTAGTTCACAAATGTGTGGCGACTTTGCAGTTCACACTTTGTTGGTTGTCAGGGAGAGAGAATCGTTGGCACTTAATTTACTTTTTTTGGAGCTGTTAAAAGCGGTATTTTTGTCGCAGAGTAACAATTTGCACGGCACTTACTGTAGAGGACTTGATTGGAAATTCGCACTTGAGGGAAATTATGAAAGAAAACGAAGAAGCTAAAGCAAAATTAGTCTTTTATTTTGTTCTGGTCTTTGAAATAGTGTTTACATAGCAAAAGAATAATGTACAACCCACTACTTTGTATTTTAAGGTCCATTCAGTATGTTCGTGAAAAGCAAACACTGCTCTAACACTGTTAGATTCTCTTTACACACTGCTCCAAAAATATAGATTTATATATTTTTTATAAGCAAAAGAGTAGTTTACATCATGTATATGTCAAAGAGGTAGAATACTTCAATCAAATAAGATTCTCCCAAAACATATATATACACAATTCATAACACAAAGTGGAATGTACAGAGTGCTACAGGACTAATGGATACAAAAACAGTCAATCAAGTTATAATTGCATAAACTTGTACTGGAGTATTTCTTCAAAAAAACAAACAAAAAAAAAACACTTGTAGGTTAGTTTAACCCCCAAAAATTAAAATTGTCAATTTAATCGACTAATATCAACCAGTATTACTGACTTTCCTCTGTGGAACACAAAAGATGATATTCAGAACATCGTTCATGCTGCTCTTTCCATTCAATAAAATTAAGGCTGCCGAGCTCCAAATGTGCACCACATAAGTACTTCTTGTTATTTTCCGAAGAAATACAATACGGATGTTTAGCAAATGTGTACAATAGCCTTGCATGATGAAAAAAAAAAAAAGTACAATGTACAATTGGCAGAAAGCTTCCTTTCTGCTGGAGCTTTACAATATAATTGTTTGATCGCAAAAATTATCTTGCGCATCTCGACATTGACGTCCAATCTGGAGCAACATGTTTGATGGGATACAGTATTTTAATGAAACTGGACATTTCATTTGAGACGTTCTGAGAAATTTAAGAAGAAAAAATAAAAATACTTGCAGTACTTTTATGGTGCTTTCAATATTAAGCTCAACAATCCCGGTTCTTATAACAATTCGGTGAATTGAGGCAAAATCTTGTTTTGCGTTTCACAGGTCAAGTATGGAATGACGTGACTGTATTTCGATTTTATGTGAAGTAAAAAACAAATCTAAAGGTTTTAGCTTAAACCCTTTAAGAACACTGTACGATAAATTTGTATAGATCGTAAACATCCTAAAAAACAAATTTGAGACGCAAACATTTTTCGGATTAGTTTGTCCATTCATTATGTGCACTAACATAAAGGGATTTATTATGCATATCGTCGCCTACACAAAAGCTTGTCTAAGTTTGCAATTAATTGTGTTTATATTCGTATTTTAAGCAGCTACTTTACGTAAAAACAGTGCATGTTAAAACCAGCAGCCAAAAGCTTGTAACTCACTTGTACATTCTGAGATGTTTTATATATATATATATATATATATATATATATATCAATGTGCTGGTGAAAAGAACACTCCTGAAAAGTGAAGTATGGACAGTTGTGTTTTCAACAGCCCTTGATGCTCTCGAAACGCATGCGAGCTCAGATGTGTATTAGTTTTATAACAATGCACATTATGATGTCACAATGGCTAAGAAAAAAAACGAAAAGCAGTCCACCCTGTTACTCATCCTGAACAAACAAAGCACTTCATTTTCCACAAGAAAACAAATTTTTCAAATTGCTTTTGTTCTCATTAGCCGTTGCGTGGAGACAAACCAACCTTAAACCCCAAATGAAGAAAACACACACTCTTTATGGCTTTCGCGGGCTGAAAATCCCTTTGAAGATGACACGTTGCTGTCGAACCATTTTGCACCTTTCAAAAATAGCCCCCGCACTTGATATGTTACTCGGTAAGTACACTCAGGAGACAAAAACATGATTTTTACGTCAGAACAAATTCCCTAATCCAAAGATACATAAATATCAACAAACCTTGTCGTCGAGCATTAAGAATTGTAGATAAAATAGGACAAAAATAGTTGAAAATTCATTATCTAAAAATATTTTTCTATGTATATTCATGGAAAGTATTCTTAAAAAAAAGAAGAAAAAAGAAAAGACATTTTGAAAGGACGGCCAAGGCAAATTCGTGTTGTTTAACAGCATGCAGCAGATTCCAGATCAGCCCTGTTGAAGCAGGACGTATCACACCATGAGGCTGACAGTTCAGTCTCTACACATTTCCTTTCAGCTTCGTTCCTCTTTTATGACAAGAAGTCAGCAAATTGGTGGTCACAGTGAAGGTGTCACGGGTCAGAACCAGGCCAGCAGCGCGGGACGGGGGTTAGCGGAAGGTTGCGGCTTTAGTACTGAACATACTCAGACTGAAGGGACTGCAGAAGAGGGGGGGAAAAAAACAGAAGATGAAATGATTACGATGCTGAACGTAATTGCAGAAAATTGCATGGCTAAGGGTAGTTAAATAATAGTCTAATAAAAAGAAAAAAAAGTCAAAACTCAAAGGGCAAATAAATTTGCATTAAATGTGTGTGAATTTGTGCTGAAAAAAAAGCCACTTAGGTTAGAAGACACAGGTGTACAGTGTGCATAGATGAATGCTAATTATTTATAATTGCGCCACAGCAGGGGGAACAAAAAAATGATGTGTACAGCAAACAAACCGGAAGCAACGGAAAGCATTTTGTTCTATTTTGTGTCGTCAGTTTACAAACTGTTGATCAATGATCAAGATTCACAACGTGTGAACATGCCAACACAACAATCAAATTCATTTAATATTGTAAACAGTCACAAAGGAAATCTGAGCATCATACACTACCAGACTTTAAAAGTTGTTCCGATCACAACAAACTCACGCAGAAACCTGCGACTTGTTGCTAGGAGATGCAGGACAAATGAAAACGAACGTGTTCTAAAATAGTTTGAAAATATCAAACATGTTTGATATCCTCCAATTAGACAGACTCGACGTCTAAGGCCTCCTTTATGCTACTGCGTTTTAGTTGCTGCTACAGTTATGTCTATTGTTTACACTAATCAGCATTTTTGAAAACTGAGACTTTTGAAAATGCTGCAGAGTTTGAAAACGGCGGGGTTGTGCTTTAGTGTAAACGGAGCAAATCAGAGACTTTTGAAAACAATGGCCTGGCTGCCCAAATTCTCTCTGCGTATCTTTGACGACCAAAACATCATGCGCGTTGTTGTATACGTAGATATGCGTTGGTAGATCTCCCGTTCGATCGTTCCAAGCACGCTGCCGCATCCGCAATTTAAATAATGGCGAATCTACATGTAAATATCTATGGTTGTACGTGCACGAATGGTCATGTGACATGCGTTTTAGGTTGTGTCGTTTCTGAAACGCAACAGAAACGGTAGTGTAAATGTGGATCGTGGATTTAAAACTAAAACGCACTAGTGTAAACGGGCCTAAGGCTAAAAAAAAAAAGGTACGATTTTTTGTTTAATCTGCAGACTGGCTCAAACTTTCCTCAACGAGCATCAACAGACTGCAAAAATGCGTAGTGTAATCCAGGCTTCAGCAGACATGCCAGAATTTCCAAACTAAAGTTCACAAGTTCTACATGATCTACAGTTGTTTGTTTAGTAAATATTAGGGCTGGGACTCGATAAAAAAAATTAATATAATTAATTACAGGCTTTGTAATTAATTAATCGAATTGAATTGCATTTTAATCGCATATAAATATTTGACCTGAGAAGAGTGAGAAGTAAGGTTTTTTCATATGTATTTTCAGTATACCATTGAATAATGACTGAATACATAAGCTTAAGCAACAAAATATTGTTTATTTTTGTTCAATTAAGTCCAACAGACCAATATTGTGCCGTGCGTGATTTCACATTGAGCCGTATATACTACACACAGCCGTTGTTCACTGACGAGCTACGCGGAACATGTTCCTTATATATATATATATATAATATATATAATTAACAAAATTAATTGGTGTCATTTCAATTAAAAGATGATAGTACAAGAACAGTTCATGCTAAAATAATAAATAATAATAATAAATAAATAAAATAAAAATAAAGAATTTTGTTAAGTTAAAATTACAGTACACACTTGTCAAAATGCATATAAAGTAGTCACTAAACTAAGTTCATTTTTGATTACCAAATATGTCATGTGACCACGATTTAACTACATGGAGAAAAAAAAATGCCTTCAATGATCCACTACAGAATGACCTTAGAACCTGTTGATTAAATAAGTTATTAAGCTCCACAGCTCATACATTTGGCGCAAATGTGGCTTAAATGTTCAAATTCTTTTTTTGGAACACATTGTGTTTAATTTCATGCTTACACACCTGTGTACAGTACAACACAAATATTGTCACCTTTACAAACTGCTTATTGATTACTCCACACAAAAGTGCTCTGATATCTCAACGGCGGGCGAGTTAGACAGAAAAGACAGGAGGGGGAATGACAGGAAGAGATAACTATTAATTTCCCCTCAATCGCTCCATTAGTTAATCATTTCTACTTGAAGGGAGCAGCACTGTATAACAAGAGCTTTAATTACAGAGAAACATATGTGCCCCTATTTGGCAAAAGCCACTCACAGGGAAAGAGAGAGAGCGAGAGATAGAGAGAGTGAAAGGGGGGCACAGAGACACTGGGATAGTTTTACAGAGAAGTGCTATTTAAAAGCTCTAAAGTTGGGAGGCTGGGCCCAGCTAAACTGTGTTTTCATTATAAAAACAGTGTCAGGGCTAATTTCCCCCAAAGACAGCATTTAACAATGAGCGATGCAGCAGGTTTTAGGAGGCTGCCACGAAACACGATCCCAAGAGCATTAAGCATACTTTCAAACATGTGGGAATGCTTTCGTTCTGACATAAAAGTCGACCTATTCCCAAGCGGGAAGCCTAGCTACCTTCAAATAATGTTCGTTTTGACAACTCTCTGCACTGTTTTGTCCAGAATTAACCTTGAGACAACCCTGCATCTTTGAAGCTTGGGCTCTGATGTGAGGAAAAAGCACAGTCGAGGTCAATAACACTGACGATCACGGCAGCATTACTGAAAAATGGCCCGTGAGCTCGAATTTTGACCCTGGTGAGGTGATTGCCACAAAGTATGAAGGGATTTGAACTCTACTTGAACCTTGGCTATTAAGTGGAGAAAGAATGGTGACATTACACCACTGTGTACATTGTAATCATTATAATCACCGAGCCACAGTGGCTATAGCATACGACAAGGGGTTCCCAAAGAGTTCACTGCAGTGAATGCACAAGGAAGACCCATGCGGCCTGCAAAAGAGCAGCCTGTCTACAAAGCACCTATCAAAACAAGGAAGGAAGCATTCGATAAAGCAGGCAAGATTGAACAAAACGCACCTTGGTTAAGCAAACCGTCGATGGGCGGAGGATCAATGGGACACTTGTAATGGATGGCGATGGATTGCGCGGTTTAATATTACATCTAGCAGGTCGAGCATTACAATATCTCTTCCGAATAAATGTTAACCTATAATCCCTCGGCTAAGAACACCTGCTTTGTTTGTCCTCGCAGCCATCGATTCCACTTTATTGAATGCTCAAACACACTGCACCTAGATTGATCACCACTAATTAAACGTTCTCTGAATGTTCCCTTTCATGTTCCTCAGCTCGCTCGTTCATTTGCAAACCATCTGATACGGTAAGCTCCGGTTGGGTAATGCATTTCGATGTAATGCGCTTATTTTGCCCTCTTGATTTTGCCAGGGCAAATCAGTGGGCTTGACCTGTGCTCTCGACCTCTAACCCTTGACCCTGACACATCTGACCAGGCTCCACTCCAGGGGCGGGAAATTAATACGGGGGCCTCAGCTTGTTAATTGTCGAAAAGATTGGCTAACTGATTCATCACCTCAGTCATGGCCAATGCTTTGGTTTGACCCCTCTGAGATCCCATAGGGCATCTGTAAGCAACTCCAGCTGCGCTCTCGTCCATAGCCGATGTTTGCAGCGTAATTATTCAGTATTGGCCCCCTTATTAATCAAGTCAATGCTCCCGCATTTTAAATGGAAATTGCGGGATTAATACAAGCATTCATTTTGTCTGGGTGAAATCGTGATGGCTTTAGCTCTGCTAATCAAATTGGAATAAAAATGCAAGCTGAGAGGAGGGGATGATTGAATTAGGAGAAGCACTTGGGCCACCCACACACACTTTCACATTATGCTGCACGTTGCAAGCAGGATCCAACCCTACAGTACCAACACCCGGTATGACGACTGCATGCTAATGATGAGAGCTTTTCACATTAAAGAGGATATAGTTATATATAAAATGTTCTCTTAATTGCTAATCAGTCTTTAACTATGAATGTATTGTAAGCAGTGGGGATATTTTTCCTGAACTTCAGGAAACACGAAAATACATTTCAGGGTTTTACTAGAGCTAAATCAGAATGATTTTGATGTAATATATTGATTTGGTTATATACAAATTATTTCTGACAGATCACATGACACTAAAGAAATAGCTGCTGATTTAGTTTTTCAGAGAAAGTACATTTTAGAACACTGAAACAGGACAAAATGAACAAATTTTACAAAATTTGACAAACCATTTTTTACTGCTTTTTTAAACAAATATGAAAAATGATGCCTTTTTGAGCATAAGACTTAAACAAATACATAAACACACACACACACACACATATATATATTTATTACATGTTCTTACAGCGATAATAAGGTTACACTTCACTCCACTGACTTCCATAATATTTATGGAATTCCATCACCTATGGAAGTCAATGGCGACCCAAAACAGTCCATTAACAAAAGAATTAAATAAAGTGAGAAATTGTTAAAAAACCTCAAAAATGGTTCTGTTGATCAAGGTATTAATATTAATGTCAATAAAGCAAAAAGTGACCTTCCTACAAGTAGTACATGGTTTAGGTTTGAAAAGAAAAGTGGTATCATCTTTTTTTCAAGTCTTGCGATCAATTAGTTTATACACATGTGGGCATGTCCAGCATCTGTGTTTTTCTTACTATTCAACCTTGCCAGTTTCCTCCCCCTAATTCCCACTTCACTCACACACACTACCGATTGACGGACAGATCAGATCAGACAGAGCTGACAATGGTGTCCTATCTGGTGTTTGGAGGTGTTGTTTGTTCAAAATGACAAGGATGTAAAACGTTCCCTCCATTTGAGTTGCCTCCAGTGCTGAAAGATAGGTGATAGCAGGGCTGCCACATCCACAGTCTTGCTCCGATTAGCATCAGGTCTCGCTGAGGTGTTTCCTCAAAGGCTGTCATTTCCTGTCATTTGTTTGTCAAACTTTGGCAAGCCAACCCCTTCACCACTAGTGTTTGTTCAAGGGAACGCACAGTGTGGCATACCTTTTTTTCCCCCTCTATTTTTCCACCTGCCCTCCTCCGGCTTGGATTTTCTCTGCTTGATATGGCCTTGAAACTCTTTGACAGTATGTAGATTTGCTGTTCAAAGTGAACGGATAAGAAAACGCATGTTCTGCCAGAAATATTGTCCCAGACTGCATTTCATCACTTTTTTTGTCCTATAATGTGCTTAGGAATAATTTAGCTAAACCACAATTATGTCTGAATGAGGAGTTTACTCAAAAATTTATAAATAATATCACCCTTTACCACACGACCCTTTATTTTGTGGATCACGAGAAAAAAAGAAAAAAAAAAAAAAAGCCTGTCAAGCTGTCAAATAAGTAAGTAAATAATACTGGCCCATGCAATACTGCATAGTTCTTATGTATAACAAAAACAACACCTTATTTTTAATAAAACTGAGAACTGTTAAAAATGTTTTTTTTTTTTTTTTTTTTTTAAATATATTGAAATAGAACATTATTTTTTCTAACATTTTGGGCATGACCTAATCTTATTACATAAATATATGATGAACTATATGATGGGTTTTTTATTTTTATTTCAGTGATTCTTTTTAAATTGATGTTGTTTTTGACTAACATTAAAGTGAACTTTGTCAGCTCCTAAAACAGCACTGATTTCACAAAAAACAGCCAAATGAAACTCAGGGGAGAAAAATAATGACATTAAACCAATGACTGTGGCTCAAAAATGCAGCCTGTAGAGGTTCATTTTGACAAACGTGGGAATTTCCCAACTTGTAGCACTTTCCTGTCCATGGAAACTCTGAGGCTGTATTAAAAAAATAAATAAAATGTGCGTGGTGTGTTTTTGCCGTTTATATAACAGTCCTCCCATAGTTGTGTCCTGATAAACAGTTATCTCAAACTGAGGCCACATAAATCATCCTTGCTCTGTTTAGATACTGATATAGATAAGCAAATCCCATATGTTCATCAAGGTTACAGTATATACATGGCAACATTAAAATGGTAATATCTTACATATTCATCCCATTTCTACTTCTGATTTGCTGATGTACTTGATAAACCATAAACTTCTGACCGTTAAATACTGTGGGTCCAGTGTTTTCTGGCTTCCTCAATTAATTTTGGTTTACAGCATTGGTCAGATGCTTTAATTGGTCCTGTGTTATTTACTCAGTCACTTAAATGGAAATGCCAGATAAAGCTACATAAGGTCATAATCTTCTGAACCAGGTAGACATGCTTTCACATGTTAGATATCGAGAGGCTGAGATAAATGAGAAAATGTTATGGTCTGTTTTACAATTCTAAGACAATTTCCTCTGTATTATTCAGGGTGCATTTGGTACATATTAGTCACAAACGGTACTTTATAGTGTATTATATATTTCTGATACTATTGGATGCATGACAGCTGCAACCGCCATCTTCTCGTTTCACATCATTTTTTTTTTTTGAATAATCAGCATTATTATGTGTCCAGACATACCATCTGTGGAAAATCCCACAAACACAACAACATTTAATTCATTAAAGGGGTTATCCGGTGCCACATGGACTTTTACAAGTAGTTTGGACTGAAATGTTTGTTGGGAGAGTAAGTACACAACCACCCTACAATGATAAAGATCCACCCAGTAGTTTAATGTACTAAATTACTTTTAATGTAATAAATAAGTTGCCCTTTCTGAAATCAAGCCATTCTCAAATGCATGTCGGTGTGGCGACACACCGACAGAGGCCACTCCCACAATAGATGATTGACAGCAGCGTGTCACACAGACTGGACTGGTGTCTTACCTCAGACCCGCCCTGAGTGAGCCGTCATCAGACCGAGACGCAGAGATAAGCAAGACTTCGAAGAGATTGAGGTGTTTTGTTGTTGAACAAGTTAATGAAGCAGTAGTCATTTACCCCCGACATCTGATTGGCTGAAGACACAGAGGATTAACGTCACGTTTGGTTTTCAAGGAAATGCACCCTTGATCAACTGAAATGCGTTTATGTTCGCGAGAATCATGATTCAGCCTCACCTACAGAAGCAGTGAGTATAATGTCTTTTAATGAATCTTTGCAAATGGCCTTTTCTAATAATGTGCTAATTAGCAAGTTTCACTATGAATACGGCTAAAAAAGATCCTCTGAGAGCGCCTCTAAAAGGAGGGGTGGGGTCAGCAGAGCTAGGGAAGATTTAAAGGGGAAGTAAACAGAACAGTGATTTCAAAAGAGCTGTTTTTGACAGGGTAAAATTAGCATTTTTTAACTATCTTTGACCCTAAAGGATCATATTAGCTTGTGGAAACTTGGCTTTGTACGACTCCTTTAATAGCATTAAATGCAGCACACAGCCCTGAAACACAGCACAGCCCACTTTCCCTGATGAATGATATTGTTAAAGTCAAGCTATCAGTGGACATGAGCGAAGAGATGCCACAACAGCACAGCTCACAAAAAGAAAAAAAAGAAAAAAAAAACAAATAGTTTTGATTAAAGTCAAGGACATCCTGCATGACTCTTCCGTCTAAAGACATTCATCACTCTCGATGTTGATCCACCCTCGTCTGTCCACTGCACTCTTCCCGGATGGAGGTAGAAAGGGGATTGTGCTAACAGAGATATAATGTTTGGCTTGTGTGGTCAGTCAGCACGTAGCCTCTGCCCAACCATTTGAAATATTTGAATCCCAAGTGTGTAAAAAAAAAAAAAAAAAAAAAAAAAGAATACAAGTTAGCAAATACAATAATGTCCATTTTGAGTCCAGATTGTACAGAAGAGAGGGCACAAAAAACACAAGAGGGCTAAGTGTCATACATTTCTCATGTCTTCATTATACTTCTATTCATGCGGAAAATAATTATTAAGTACACAGAGGTGAAAATATTAACACTCTCAGATAAACAGACGCAACTGCTCCCCTTGACTTCCTGAGAAATGTTAAAAAGAAGTGCTGAGATTGCAATACTGTCAAAGTTTACACAGGTTTCATACAAGCATCTGTTCTAATGAGGGGGGACTGGGAGGACAGCAGAGTCTATGGGAAAAGCGGGACACTTGAGTGTGCTTATAAAGTTTGATCTAAGGGCAAGAGACTTCCTGCTAATGTAAGCAATCTTCCAGTGTTATTGCTAAAGCCACTCTGGACATCCACTCAGGGTTTGAGATATGTAACATTATATATCAGCCAAAGGTCAAGAGTAAAACATATTGTCCCAAAAGGAGGAAGAGCAGGAGAAAAGCAAAAATAGGTAGTAAGGCAAACAATTAAAATTGATTATATGTACACACACATAGTAGATCATCTCGTATGCTAACCAAGGTTGTATTTATTGGATTAAAAACAGTAAAAGTTACAGTTCTAACAAGTTGATTTACATGTAGTGCTCAAGAAACATTTCTGTTGAAAACCACGTTAAGATCATGCTAAACTATGATTCAAAATGATTCATTTTGTTAATGGACATCATATTGCGCAAGAACCCTGGGAAGAAAAAACAACAACATGGTTTCAATTGCTTATTTCAGCACTGATAAAACTGCAAAATGCTCAAAATATTTCTGAAGGATCACGTGACACCAAAGACCGGAATATCTGTATACTTATATGTATAAGCCTACACATAACCTACAAAACCTAACCTAAATATTCAGTATACTGCTTAATACAGTACATTGAAGTGAGGAATATGGCCTTTAATTAAAGAGGCTGTCATTTCCACTCATTGCCTGTATCACACACTCCAGATGTGGATGCTTTGATTCGGTTTACATTGATGGCAAGTCAAGTGGGAGATTACTGGGCGGCCCTATGAGTTTCTCTTAAACACAAGCTCAAATATTTTGACAGTCATAAGAGAGGCAGAATGGATCAGTTAGTGTGCAAAATAAACGCCCCAAGCGGGAGAAAGAGTGTGTGTGTAGGCAAAGAAACGGCAAAAATGTCGCTTCAGATGAATTCAAAATGTAAGAGTGTGTGGCCTGTGTGCAGCAAATGTGTGTGAATAAAAAGAAACTAACACTTTAAAGAGAAAACTCTTTTAAGAGGAAAAGAGATTAATTCAAATCCCCTGTAAAGTGTTCAGAGTCAGTCAGAACACATGGCACTCAAACTCCAGACAGTTTTTTCTATTATAAACAAAACACCTGATATAAAGCTTCATTTTTAATGTGCGCAGTCTCTTAAACGTGTGTCTTAAGATGTCAGATATGAAAGGAGCATGACAAGGTGACCTCGTTACAAAAACAAGTGTCAGAACTCAAAGTGTGTCACGTTGGAGTTCACGACATTTGGTTTCATGTATAATTCAGAGCAGTGCAAGATACAAAATTATTTCATAGAAATCCCAAGGAAAAGAGCTTGATGAGTAAATCCCTCAACTGCGTTCCAAAGCTCATAATTAAAAGAGAATATTATAATTAAGAGAATACAAACAGCTTCAGATCAAAAGGTCTTTTCCTTCTGGTTACGAAAACTACAGAAACAGGCTATATCAACATAGCTGCAAGTCAGTCGACTGCATGGTAACAATGCAAAAGTGAACCATTTTAGGCATATTTAGCCTTATGCAATTTGTTACAAAAATAATTGTTACTAGTAAGACTCCAGCAGTTTTATTACTAGTAAGAATTTTGCTTATAATTAAAAGTAAATTTAATTATCTTTTGGATAAGAGTGTGTATATAGACCTGTGTGCAAAAATGTTTAATGACTTCTAAATATGCCATACTAAACGGAGATATCTAATTAACTGAAATAAGATCAAGTCAGTACAGCGATATCTAAGTGACTAGAATAAAATAGAAAAGAATAGAATAGAATTTTTTTTATTGTCATTGCAAACAGAGCAAACAATGAAATTCGTAAAGCACCTCTGTGGTGTGATAACATAATAACATATAAATATAATATAATAACAGAGAAAAGACAAGGGTTATCTTAGAGTGCAGGGATAGTAGAGCCTTATTTTAACTGATTCAACGTGCAGTGACAAATAAAAGACAAGAACAGAGTGTGCAAAAATGGAAAAGCAGCATGTGCTTCCCAGAATCCTCAGAAACCTGGAGAGGAGGAAACATCTCATAGCTCACTAATGTTGCAAGTTATACCTAAATTACATGGGTGATTCTTCAACCTGACCAAATGAAGCTGAAACACTAAAAATACATGTTCTTAATAAAATCCGTCCCAGCCACTTTCAGTCTTAATCTATGAAAATATACATTACAAAAATGAATTAAATGTAAAACTATATATCATATCCATTTTAGGTTGTTTACCAAGAAGAACAGAATCCAAGATGTGAGGGGAAAACAAATTAAATATTTAACAATAAACACACTTCAGTACTTCTGCTGTGCGTCATTTTAAATTCTGTATATGTAAATACAAAAATAATACAAAAAATATCATATGTTTTGTAGGTGTGTTTATCTATATATACATTATTTATGAGTGTATGCATTAGGCATATATAAAACATAAGTCTCTTATTTGAAGCCTAAAAAAGTATCACAAATTATTAAACACAACACAACTGTGATTACACTGTGGAAGAACTATAGACAACAACAACAAAGGAAACTAGAAAAACAGATTTCTCAAGTGTTTTACTGTACGCAAGTGTGAAAATCATGTTGTAAAAATGTTAAATTACGTCATAGTGTCCATACATGGACGCCTTCTTGGTCTTATGGCATAAACGCATCTTGATGGACTTTTGGTGAGACACGAGATACAGTATATCACTGCTGATTCCAAAAGAAATGAACATTAGTGGCAGTAAAACTCAGACACCTCTTATTCCCTTTTACACAAGAGTTTTGATTAATAAAGTGTAAGTTTTGCACAATTACTTGACTTCAAAACAATATTAATATGCTGGGATATTTGAAAACTGATACTTTTGACTGTTATATCATCACACATATCCAGCTTCATATCTATGGGTTTTCATAGACAGTAGGTTTGTTCGGTTGCTCACAAAGTGCAGAGATGTACTTGAGAGGCGAGGAGCTCCGGTTTGAATCCAGTGTATCTACGGTTCATCAAAACAGTTCAAATCTGTTTAAAAGGAAGTTGAAATGACAAGGTTGCATCGCCAAATGTGTTTTATATATCAGTTTTGCATTTGTTAACACTATTGGGTAGTTTTACAGTTGGATTTGGTGTAGGGCATATTTTTCAACATAATGAAAATGTGCATGGGTTTACGTATTGAACCTGTGTTTTAGTGTCACTCAGTAGACATTTTGCTTAGAAACTATGACAAAACGTGCAGTAATGCACGTAAAAACACACAAGTGCACAGAGGTACATATTTTTATGAGACCTGGTTGGATGAAGCCTAATTCAAACAACAATGTGGAATTCCAGTGGCTTGAGTCTGGAAGAGAGTCAGTAGAAAATCCGTGCAACAGCACTTTGGGTCCTGCAGTGGTTAAATCAACACAAATGTTACAGGTCCTGTTCCAAATAGTGGTGACTCAGGAGCTGGACAGTTACCAAGATCACATTCCTGCTCTATCACCACACTGCCCTTGAGGAAAGCGCTCAAGGTTGCTCTTTCAGGGCTGTCCCTGAATCAAGTCGCTTTAGATAAAAAGCTTGTGCCTCATCTAGCTCTATTGTCACACAGCTGACATCACGAGCTGTTTACAGCAACATCTTCAACTCAAATGCATGCCAGTTCTTCACCAAACAAAAGCACCTTCTGCTGATCACAACTAAACTTCACATCAACAAGGTTTAGACTCTGTGTGTGTGTGTGTGGGAAACACTGACAGACTACAAAAATGAAAGAGAGAGAGGGAGACAAACCAAATCAAACAGAATACAAACCAAGACGGGTGACAGTGTATAGGTCATATGTTCCTTTGACTTCTGACAGCTAGATGGATTGCTTTCATTTGAAGAAAAGGAAAATATTTAAAAAGTAAATGCATTAATATTCATGCACCTCAGGAGGAATAAGTGTCTTGTGTCTTCTAAGTAAGAGAGGGTAACTAATCCTGACTAGAAACAGTGAAAACCACAAACAAGCACATGATAGTCATAATGGATGCTGGTGGTCTCTTAAAATCATCTTTGAGAGGTTAAAACGATTTTTGTAAAATAAATATCTTCTACAGAAATGTCTAAAAAATATAGTAAAAACTGTAAAATTCAAAATTTTACATTTTCAATTTCAATATATTTTAAAATGTTATTTTTTCCTGTAATGTGAAACTCAATTGTAATCAGTCATTATGTGACATGATCCATGCTGATGCTCATAAAACATTTCTAATTATCAGTGTTTTTAAAAATGTGGTGTTTTTGGAAACCATGATTTTCATTTTCTTCAGGATTCTTTTGATTAAAATAGAGAACAGCATTCTTTTGACATTTAAGAAAATATTTACTGAGCCCGACCTTTTGATCAGTAGAATATATGTTAAGAAGTAAAAAAAAAAAAAATATATATATATATATAACTGAAAAATAAATATAAATATGAACAGTAAGGTAAGCGGTCGCTTAGCTTAAAATATGGTAGCTACATTTATATATATTAATATATAAATGTAGCTAAAAAACATCCACTGCAACCATTAACATAAAAACAAAATAGTATATTAAATGTATCTTTTTTTCTTCCAGTTAACATTCTTTAGAAGATTCAGAAGTTTCAAAGCACTTGAAATATTTCCATCTACACCATTCAGAGCCTTTGAAACTTGCCTGAATGTTAAAGAGACGAACCTTGACCCGATTTAACATGACGCCCTATCTGCTCAAAGAACAACATGTCATTACAGGAAGTAAAGCAATCATAATATACAAAAGGAGCAGAAGAAGGAGACTAGTGACAATGGGAATTATCACTGTTATTCTCTCTCTCCTCTCTTGACAGGCAGAGCTTTAATTCTGTAATCCACACAGACAAGAGGTGATAAAAACAGCAGAGGAACCTGCTCCCTAATCGCTCACTAATGGTTATGACAAAGACCTATTTCTTTCACACATACACTTTCCAGACAGGCACAGACCTGCTAAAGCAAATATAAAGTCAATAATTAGCTCGGTCATTAGTGGAAAATTAGGAGACATGCAGAGAAGTTTTGCGGTTAGCTGAATGCAAGGCCTGTGTCATTATATGATTTTAAGATGCCTCTGACGGCAGTAATATGTGATAGAAATATGTATTATTGTTATCATAGTTATGAGCGATAAACCAAACATTCTGGTTGTTGACAGCAAATTACTAAGCAGTATAACATCAAAATACAAATTCATGTATCTAATTAGTATTTCAAATTTAAGCATATGGATTTCATGCAAAACGATGCTTTAATCTACATTAATTTAACATAATTCCTCAATTAAATGCATTCCGGAACTGAGACATCTCTCAGATAACAGATACTTTCATTTACATTAATGGTCAAAATCAGTGGATTGATTCCATTGAACAGTTAGTTTCAGTGAACCAGTTCGAAAAACTGATTCAGATCATCACTGAATGAACAATATCACGTTTTAATTATTAGTACTTGTAAAAGCCAAACCGTCACACAACCAGTCCATTTATACAGAAATATTTATTTAACACTAATGCTCAGTGTTCAGTAAGTCCTTGAGCACCGCTTCAGTTCATAAATTGGTAAACTTTTTTGTGATTTAATGAAAACATCAGAACAAATAACATACTATTCCAACATTAATAAATTCAGTTTACATGTTATGTGAATGCGGCTACCATATCCTGCATTTTTCAAGAGCGAATTTAGTTATATAAAGCATGTGTCAGTTCCATAAAGTGCCAATTACTCTATTTCCATATAAGAAGATTAGGAACTCTGAAAAGCAGAGGCAACTGTATTGAGCTGCAGCACACGGCCATGAAACTCAGAACTGAATCATGTTTTTGAATTCCAATCAAATTATAGATAAATACAAAATACAGATGTCTCATGACAACAAAATTGAGTGCACCTTTTGTGTAAATGAGAGCTCTCATCAATCAATAGATCATCTCTAACAAAGCGTCAGTCAACAGAACGTGATTCTTTAACGTCTCAAGGCCATGGCTTGGCCAAAGTGACAAAGGTGTTGCTTTGACAACTTTCTCATGTCTTTCTCATTCAAAGCCAAAAGTGGGGCACTCAAATCACTAAATCACTCTGTTTATGTGCTATTCTGTGTGTCTGTAAGAAAGTGAGAGAGTCAGTGTGTATCCTGAATGATTTATTTGCTGGCCTTCACAGCTATGAGGCTACAGCTCTGATTCAAAGCTCTTCTGTAACACTGATAAATGACATATATTCCTGGCTGACATGAATGCTGTACTGAATATGACCTGCTCAATGGGGACAACCATCACTGCCCACTCTATTTTGAAGTTCCTCAGAGGGCAATGGAACACAGAAATGAAGGGCTTGAGATAGAGAGAACTGTGACATTCATCCTCAGGTGGTTTCTAGTACATATTTAGCACTGTAAAGCGCTTGCGGTGGATCTTGCATAAACGTACCATTCCCAGAGGGACAGGTATGCACGCATAATGTACAATAGTTCTACTAGAACATCTATGTTCTAACTCACATAACTCACCACAGAACATACAGTACTGGATAGCCTGCTGTTAAAGAAATAATTCACAATATATATACAGTATATATATATATATATATATATATATATATATATATATATATATAATTTATACAAAAAAAAAAATTGGTCCTAAGTATTCAGTATTTCTGCTCAGTATTTAGTAGAAGCACTCTTTTGATCTAATACAGCCATGCGTCTTTTTTGGGAAAGAGGCAACAAACTCCATGCAGGCCTTCATGTGTCTTGCACTGAGGAGATGCTTCCATTGGGCCACTCTGCTATAAAGCCCAGACTAGTGGAGGACTGCAGTGATGGCTGACTTTTTACAACCATCTCCCGACTGAATCTCTGGAGCTCAGCCACAGTGATATTTCGGTTCTTCTTACCTGTCTCACCAAGGCTCTTTTCGCCTGATAGCTCAGTTTGGCTGGATGACCAGTTCTAGGAAGGGTTCTGGTCGTCCCAAACATCTTCCATTTAAGGATTATAGAGGCCACGGTGCTCTTAGGAACAGAGAGTGCAGCAGATTTTTTTTTTTTTGTAACCTTGGTTAATTAACTCATCTGAACCCTACCCCCTCCAAGGTCACCTGGCGCAGACTGTTACGGACTGTTACAGGCTTACACACCACCACGCACACACATAACAGCTACAGATAGACTTTTACCTTCACCCCACCCAACGCCTTCGTGTGCTTATTCCCTTCAGTGTGGGTAGGCGGTTCTGTGACCAGCGCCTTCTCTGGCTGCAGGAATCGGAAGTGTTTGCCTACATTGGACATTTCCACATCCCCTGTACCCTCCAATGTTGCAATGTTATGTCTTGTGATTATATGTTTTATGTGCTTTGCTGATGTATTTTTTTTTACCCTGATCACAGACTGTCCAGTGTAATTTTTTTTTACCCTTGTTTTCCTAATGTATCTTATTCCTTATTTTCTATGATGGCACCGGTAAGGTGGCTGCCATCGCGACTCTGTGGCCGCACAAAAATTTCACTGCATATTGTACTCTTTATGATTGTGTATGTGACAAATAAAATTTGAATTTGAATTTAAGGTGTGTCAGGCAGCCCAAAAATGCTCTAGGTCTTTAAGGGTTAACATTATTTATTTATTTATTTATTGCAGTTCAGTAATACCTAAATGTTAGCCAAGAAACCAAATAAAGACACTTTCACAATATTCTTTTCTAGCAAGTACTTCAAGCTTTGATTTAGCCACATTGAAACAATATTGCAATCGCTAAGAAGCTAATTGTTTGCAATTGTTAAAAAAAAAGGCTTAAGCAAAATAAACATTGACCACGATTATGGTGGAATTGTCTGTGTTTTTCCTTTCCTTGACCAATAACATATCAACATTTAAACTTCTGTTAATTCTCAGATTGTGCAGACATAAAATAAAGTCAGTCTGTTTAGTAATGAGTGTTGCTGTTTGTGGAGTTTTAAATGAGATCTTGATTTTTATTTTTTATTTCAGTTGATTTCCACTTTTTCTTCATTGATGCTGATTGTAAACGGCAGATGTTCATCACTAATGCACAATCATTTAATCAGTCACCTAATTATCTCATTAACTCATTAGGACTTGGAATTTGACTTCAGACTTGCTTGTGACTTGAAAGGAATGACTTGGTCCCAAATCTGCTTATACACATGATTTGAAAAAAAATACTGACAATGAAAACCCAGACTTTCCACCTCTGTTTTTAAAACATGTTTTGGGTACATAATGGTAACTTTAAAGGTACACAATAGGTCCTTAAGGTACAGTTATGTGTTTTGTTGCCTAGGAACAAAATTGTACCTTCACTCTTTTTCTTCTGAGAGTGTATAATTTACCGATCATCCAAGGCTAAATTATGTATACCTCAGTATCTGCAGCTGACAGTTTTGACTCTTCAGTCCATCCGAGAGCAGCTTCACTCCTGAATCATGAAGGTCATTGTTACTCAGATCCAGCTCTTTTAGAACATAGTTTGATGATTGCAGAGATGATGCCACAATTTCACAATGCTCAGAAGTGACATTACAGCCAGCAAGACTGAAAGAGATTAAAATAAATTATTTTCATGTCAGCTGTGACAGGCAAAAAATATAATTATGGTCTTTCTTGAAAGCAACATTTATAACTGCTGTTGTAAAATGTCACAGAATTCAGTATGTTTCCTTAATCATTATACTTCCATTCTTTAGTAAAGTAAAAGGGAATAAAAAAAGCACCTTACCATACAATTAGTATACATTCACTTATATGCATAGTTGTACTACTAGTTTCTCTGAAAAACATGCTATAGCTAGTTATTTAACCATTCCTTTTCTGGTTAGATCATAACCACTAATAATGACAAGCAAATAGCATCACTACATTGTTAGTCACTTGGTTTATATTTTTTTATCACACAGGGCATCTTCATCTTACTAAAGTTTTATTGGACCAAAGTTTCAGTCCTACTGCATATTAGTCATTAACTACATGAATAAAATCTGAACAAAAAAGAAAACTTAGTTTTGGTTCTCAATCCTCACAGAGCTTTCCTGCAGTTAACTACAACTGGTATTAGTCTTCTTCTCCCCTCATCTGATGTGTTGAATTTTATGGGATCCAGCTCATCCAGCACCTCCTCCGACATCTGAAGCATGTAGGCGATTGTTGAGCAGTGAGCAGGAGAGAGTTTCTTCTCTGAGTGTTTGTCTGAATTCACAAACTCCCTAATCTCTCTGGACAGCGTCTGATCTTTCACTTCCAGCAGACAGAGGAAGAGATTGATGGATCTTTCAGTGGAGAGTCCATGCCCATCTCTTATCTTCTCTTTAATAAACTGTGTGGTTCTGCTGATGCTCTCTGAGCTGTTCTCTGTGCGTGTCAGTAGATCCTGTAAGAGTCTCTGATTGGACTCCAGAGATACACCCAGCAGGAACCTGAGGAACAGATCCAGCTGTCCATTCTCACTCTCTAAGGATTTACTGACTATTTCCCTATGCAGATTATGTACTACATCGAAAAATTGCAATGTGTTAATATGCATTATTACATAATAATAAAACACATAAAAAGCAGCGAGAAACTCCTGAATACTCAGATGAATGAAGCTGTAGACTTTCCTCTGTGAATCACAGATTCCTCCCTAAAGATCTCAGTGCAAATCCCAGAATACACTGATGCGTCAGTGACATCTATGCCGCTTTCAATCAGGTCCTCCTCATAAAACATCACATTCCCCTTTATTAGCTGTTTGAAAGCAACTTCAGCAAGTTTCACAATCACTTCTCTGTTGGACTGCATGAGTTTCTTTGGATCTCTCTCTTCATACTTCTGGTTTCTCGTGTTGATCTGAATCAGCAGAAAGTGGATGTACATTTCAGTTAGAGTTTGAGGGAATTCTGGACTCAGATCTTCTTCCAGGAGCTTCTGGAGCACTGTGGATGAGATCCAACAGAACACGGGGATGTGACACATGATGTGGAGGCTTCTTGCTCTTCTGATATGTGAGATGATTCTGCTGGCTTGAAGCTGGTCATTAATTCTCTTCCTGAAATATTCCTCCTTCTGCGGTTCAGTAAATCCCTGTATTTCTGTCAGACGGTTGATATATTTAGATGGGATCTGATTGGCTGCTGCTGGTCTTGAGGTAATCCAGATGAGAGCAGAGGGAAGCAGTTCTCCTTTAATGAGCTCTGACATCAACACACCCACTGATGAAGTCTCAGTCATATCACAAACTTTCTGATAAGCTGAAAACATCAATGTGATTCTGCTTTCATCCAGACCATCAAAGATGAACATAACTTTACACTCCTCATAAATCTTTGAGTCCAAATCTTGAAGTTCAGGATGAAAGTCCAGCAGAAGTCTGTGAAGGCTGTACTGATGATCTCGGATTAAGTTCAGCTCTCGAAATGCAAGCACAAACATGAAATCTACATCCTGATTGGCTTTTCCCTCGGCCCAATCCAAAATGAACTTCTGCACAGAGACAGTTTTTCCGATTCCAGCGATGCCTTTAGTAAGGACAGATTTGATATGGTCTTTCTCCCCACATCCTGGTTCAGGTGAGGCTTTAAAGATGTCATTGCAGTAGATTGGAGTCTCTCGTGAAAGTTTTGTTCTGGCTGTTTTCTCCATCTGTAGTACTTCATGTTCTTTATTCACTCCTTCACTCTCTCCCTCAATGATGTAGAGTTGTGTGTAGATCTTGTTTAGGAGGGTTTCATTCTCTTGAATTTTGATTCCATCAAATAATCTCTCATACTTGTTCTTCATGCTGGTTTTGTGCTGGTCTTTGACTCTCTGTAGGTCTCCAGTCTTCAGTGTTTTTGTCTTTAGGACTGCTTCAGTTTTGTATTGCCTGATGTGGCTCTGATAGTGGGATGCAGAGGATGACCCACATCTGATTGTCTCATTTATCTCTCCCCTGCAAAAATCGAAAAAGAAAATAGCAATAAAATGACTGTTGCAGTACTGTTAAAATGCTTTGTTGAAAACCATCAAAATTATTTGTTAACAGATATTATTTTGATGCTCCTCTTAAAATATATAATATGGGGTACATTTAGTGTTGTTTAATTTTTTAATTGTTATTAATATGACAACCACTGTACAGTAAACTAGAAAGTTAATGTTTACACTAACAAACGGTCAGAGGTCACTGGTCTATCACTGAAAACAGGGGGTTGAATCAGTATGGATCTGTTACTCTTCACAGACACAGTGCTGGGTTCTGGAGATTTTGATCTTAATCTCTTCCTCCTGCTGATATTGACAGAGGACAAAAAAAAAACATTAAAATATAGCACTTTATGCAAAAGTACAATGATTCAGTGAAAAGTTTCAAAGTGTTCAGAGTTTGAAATATTAAAATAGAAATTAAGAAAAAATAATTAAGGGCTTTAAAAAAAAGAAAAAAGGGCTTTTCAGGTAAAGTTGGAAAAGAATTCCACCACCATGAGTAAGAGTTTCAGAAAAGGGATTTGTGAATCCACCATGAGTTGTCACTAACTCACTGACCACAGGATTCTGGACTTTACTGTGCATTTATATTTATTTGGCAGACACATAGTAAAAAGTATAATTTGACAGTTCTCACATTCTTTAGGAATCAAACCCATGATCTTGATAATTTCTTAAGTCCTTTAAAAAAAGTGTCTAATTTCATACCAGGGGTCAAAGGTCACTGTTACATCACTTGAAGTACTCGCTTCAAACGTGTCTTCATCCTCGGTTTTCTTCTGGAAACTCATTTCCACTGTGCTTCCCTTTCTACTTTGTATGTCTCAGAAAGTGTGACTCCAGACCTTTGATGCGAAGGCAAAGTGAGAGTGAGAGAAAGTTCCAATATATCCCTGATGTATATGTAGTTAAAAAGGTAAATAGTTATATAGCAGTAATTATATTGTACACAACTGTGAATTAAAGAGTCAAAATAATAATAACAATAATAATATTTTTTATTTACAAATTAAGTTTGTAAAAAGCTAATAGATTACATGAACACAAATATATGCAAATATAGAATGAAATATATCAAAATAGAGCTCATACAGTATACACAAAAAAAAAAAAAGAGTGAATTGATTCACATCTTTCCCCTTCAGTCGTTCAACTATGACGTTTCATATGGGAACTCGCATTTAGAAACCAATCACCTTTGAGCCTTATTAAAAGGCCAATGAACATTGGTGTGCCCTGATTGCATCCAGCTGCCACTGATCACAGTGTGAGTATAAACAGGGTGTCACGAAAGTCAATGGTGTGTGCAGGTGCGGCAAAGACTCGCAGACACGGAAAGTTCAATGCATAACATTTACTAAAACAAAAGACCTCAGAACATGAAACAGAATGCTGTCGGGGCAGCAAAAGACTTACATTAGGAGAACACGCAAACACAACCACTTCACGACGTATGACGTTAACAGGACATGAATGACAAAGGAAAGGCAAGGG